>JAXGGT010000035.1:948870-965153 GCA_035583425.1 Marsdenia floribunda | reverse complement strand
TAAAGGTTGCTGAAGAAGATAATGAAAACTTCTTGTTGAAGCTCAGGGACAGAATTGATAGGTAAAAATGCTTGTTTTTTTTTTTTTTTTTTCCCTTCATTCTTGATTTGTTCTAATATGTCCTGTACGTTCTTTAGAGATTGATTGAACAATGGTGATTTCTTATTTATTTATTTTTCTTCCTCCTCCCCCTTTTTCTGTTGTTCAGAGTTGGCATTGATTTGCCCACCATTGAAGTACGATTTGAGAATCTCAAGATTGATGCTGAAGCTCATGTGGGAAGCAGAGCTTTGCCATCATTTCTTAACTTTTTCATAAACATCGTTGAGGTAAAACTTTCTTCTGATTTCCATGTTCATAATAAGATCTGTATCCAAGGTTCACTTTGATCTAACAACTTTCAATCCCATCTATCTGAAGGGCTTTGTAAACACTCTCCATATAGTTCCAAACAGAAAGAAACATCTATCTATTCTTCGGGAAGTCAGCGGCATCATCAAACCTTCCAGGTGAGAGAAACAAAATCTAAATATGAACAAATCCCTTTTTGACTTAGTCACTCTCTCAATCAATATATGATCTTCTCAGAAAACTTTGACTTAAGTTTTAATTGTCCTGTAATGTTTGCAGGATGACTTTGCTTTTGGGTCCTCCTAGTTCTGGAAAGACCACACTGCTCCTAGCTTTGGCCGGAAGGCTTGATCCAACTTTACAGGTAAAAAATCTCCCGGAGTTAATGTCATGATTAAGTAATACCTCAACTCAACTCTAATAGAGATTAGAGAAAGAAACAAAAGATTAACCTTCTTTCCTATAAACTAGGTCTCTGGAAGGGTGACCTATAATGGACACAACATGAACGAATTTGTACCACAGAGGACTGCTGCATATGTCAGTCAACATGATCTCCACATAGGAGAAATGACTGTTAGAGAAACACTTGGATTTTCGGCAAGATGCCAGGGTGTTGGATCTCGTTATGGTTAGTCTACTCAAGTTCTTTTCTCTTTTACTAAAAAGGGATTTGAGTAGTTTCCATTTTTACTCTTTTGAGTTTTGAGTCCTCCCTCAATGGTTAACTCTCTCTCATTATTCTTGATGAAACTATTACAGAAATGCTAGCGGAATTGTCAAGAAGGGAGAAAGCTGCTAATATTAAGCCTGACCCTAATATTGATGTATACATGAAGGTGAGGGAGATGCAACTTCCTTGATATGGATATGGATCATTTGTTATGCTATTCAAATGAGATTTGTGATTCACATCTTTTTTACCTGTTATTGCAGTCTGCAGCTACAGAAGGACAAGAAGCAAGTGTAGTCACAGATTACGTGCTTCGGGTACAGAAATCTTGGAAAAATTGAGCTCTTTGTAGTGAAAAGATAACGGTTAGTAGGATTAAATATTAATTTGTTCTTTACTTTGCAGATTTTGGGGCTGGAAGTTTGTGCTGACACTTTTGTGGGAGATGAAATGTTACGAGGAATATCTGGAGGACAGAAGAAACGTGTCACAACAGGTGAAAAAACTATAAAATGAACTGGAAGTGACCCCTGCTATTTAGAGCTCAAGATTTGAAGCTAAAAATATTCCATTTCTGAAAAAAAATTGGCAGGTGAAATGCTTGTTGGACCAACAAATGCACTTTTTATGGATGAGATATCTACTGGATTGGACAGTTCCACAACATTCCAAATTGTGAATTCACTTCGCCAATATGTTCACATCATGAAGGGAACTGCATTCATTTCACTCTTGCAGCCAGCTCCTGAGACATATGACCTATTCGACGATATTGTTCTCTTATCTGATGGCCATATTGTTTACCAGGGTCCCCGAGAAAATATTCTTGACTTCTTTGAATCAACGGGTTTCAGATGCCCACAAAGAAAAGGAGTTGCTGATTTCTTGCAAGAAGTAAGTGATTATCTGAAATGGAACTTCCAACCATTTTGATTCGTGATTTCAACATTTCTGTTTTACTAAAAGACTAAACTCTTTTGTAGGTTACTTCAAAGAAAGATCAGCGCCAATACTGGTCAAGGGAGGATGAGCCTTACAGGTTTGTTACAGCAAGTGAATTTGCCGAGGCATTCCAGTCATTCCATGTGGGGAGGAAGCTAGGGGACGAGCTTGCAGTAGCATTTGATAGGAGCAAAAGTCATCCAGCAGCTTTGACAACCAAAGAGTATGGTATTAACAAGAAAGAACTCTTGAAAGCCACGACGGCTAGAGAACTTCTGTTAATGAAGAGAAATTCCTTTGTGTACATCTTCAAACTTACTCAGGTGAGGATATATGCAATTCCTAATAGTGTTTGTGGGAGAGCTTATTCCACAGCAACTAACAATTCTGTTGCTTCTCTTTTCAGCTTATTCTAATGGCTTTCGTTGGATTCACACTCTTCTTTAGAACTGAGATGCCTCGAGATAATGAGTCGGATGGAAATATATATGTTGCTGCTCTTTTTTATGTGGTTATTCAAATTATGTTCAATGGTATGTCTGAGCTTGCCATGACAATTGCCAAGCTTCCTGTGTTCTTCAAGCAGCGGGACCTTCTGTTTTTCCCAGCTTGGTCATATGCTATACCCTCATGGATTCTCAAGATTCCAGTTACACTTCTTGAAGTTTCTGTTTGGGTGATTCTCACCTATTACACTATTGGATTTGAACCCAATGTCGGAAGGTTTTTCAAACATTTCCTAATCCTTATAGCTCTAAATCAGACAGCATCAGCATTGTTTAGAGCTATTGGGGCAGCTGGAAGGGACATGATTATTGCAAATACCTTTGGGTCATTTGCACTTCTATTGCTCTTCGCATTGGGTGGCTTTATCCTGTCAAAAGGTAAGCAGTTTGAATTGGTATGTAAAATTTCTTCTTTGATCATAAGTTGGCTAATGTTTGCTTTTAAATTAATTTTTGCAGAACAAATAAAGAAATGGTGGATATGGGGTTACTGGTCCTCACCCTTGATGTATGCACAGAACGCAATTATTATAAATGAATTTACTGGAAACAAATGGAAGCATGTAGGCCTCTATCTCTATCCTCTACTTGGTTACCTAATGTTGGTTTTTACCTCATTTAATATCCCGTCTAATCTTGTTTGGATTTGCTTCTGTTCTTCAGCTGGTGAATGGCACTGCTCTAGGAATTAGAGTCATGGAGGGTGGTGGGTATTTTACTGAATCATATTGGTACTGGATTGGAGTTGCAGCTCAGTTTGGATTCATATTTATCTTCAATATCCTCTTCGTTCTGGCTCTCACTTACCTTAAACGTGAGTATCCCTTTTTCTTCTTTGACCAAAATCGTTGTATGACAAGTTCAGGTAATAACCCATCTGCATTTTGCAGCTTTTGGGAAGCCTCAAGCTGTTATACCAGAAGAAAGTGGAAATGATGGAAGTTTGATCCAGACTGTCCCTGTTGATGATGCCTTATCTGAAAGTGACCAAAATAAAAGGGCCAACTCATCAATGAAGGCAGATGCCACTGAAGCTGATCAAAGCAAGAAAAGGGGAATGATTCTTCCATTTGAACCTCACTCAATTACATTTGACGATATAAAATACTCCGTTGACATGCCAGTGGTATATTATCTTATGCAGTGATCACTTTTCTATTCATCATTGGAAGTAGTTGAAAAAGTTTCCAAATTATGGAATCATGACTTTTTTTTTTTGCTTAAATGTCCTGCAGGAAATGAAAGATCAGGGTGCTGGTGATGATAAATTGGTGCTTCTCAAGGGTGTTAGTGGAGCCTTTAGGCCTGGTGTTCTCACTGCTTTAATGGGAGTTAGTGGAGCTGGAAAAACTACTTTAATGGACGTGCTAGCTGGTCGTAAAACTGGTGGATACATAGAAGGTAACATCACGATATCAGGGTATCCAAAGAAGCAAGAAACTTTTGCTCGGATTTCTGGATACTGTGAGCAGAATGATATTCACTCTCCACATGTTACTGTCTATGAGTCCCTCCTATACTCAGCTTGGTTGCGCCTTCCCCAAGAAGTTGATTCTAAAACTAGAAAGGTACATCCCTTTTTTTTTAATATTAAAGACCCCTTGATTTTATCAGTTCCCTTATGCATTGGACGGACATTAACGATATCAGATTGAACAAAAATTGGCAAATATTTACAGAAGTTCATTGAGGAGGTGATGGAACTTGTTGAACTTGCTCCTTTGAGAGATGCACTTGTAGGGTTGCCAGGCGTTAATGGTCTGTCAACTGAGCAGCGGAAGAGACTCACAATTGCCGTTGAGCTAGTGGCCAATCCCTCTATCATATTTATGGATGAGCCAACTTCAGGGCTGGATGCAAGAGCAGCAGCCATTGTGATGAGAACTGTCAGGAACACTGTGGATACAGGACGAACTGTTGTATGCACCATTCATCAACCTAGCATTGACATTTTTGAAGCTTTCGATGAGGTGATGTCCTGCTTAACAAATTCACAACGTGTTTTTGGTTTCCCAATTCATTCTACATACAATTGATATACTGAAGAAACCATATATTTTATGCAGCTATTCCTTATGAAACGAGGAGGTCAAGAGATATATGTTGGACCATTAGGCCATCAATCTAGCCAACTGATCAAATACTTTGAGGTAAGTTACACAGGACAGAATTTACAGTTTGTATTCCATCCTCTATTCAGGTAACACTCAAGTTTTAAGTCTTGGTTTTCACTTGATAAAATGAAGGAAATCGAAGGAGTCTCCAAGATCAAGGATGGCTATAATCCAGCAACTTGGATGTTGGAAGTTACAGCTTCGTCACAAGAATTGGCATTGGGTGTTGATTTTACAGAAATCTACAAAAATTCAGACTTATACAGGTTAGCTTCCATTATTAGCGTTCATGAAAGTGTAGTGTTTGTAGGCAATCAGTTTGAAGAAACAATCAAAGTTTAATAATTCATTTTACTGAATTAAAATTTCAGGAGAAACAAAGGTCTCATTCAAGAACTGAGTAAGCCTCGCCCCGGCACAAAGGACCTGCATTTCACTTCCCAATACTCACAATCTCTCTTCGTCCAATGCATGGCTTGCCTATGGAAACAACGAATGTCTTACTGGCGTAATCCTCCTTATACAGCCGTCAGGTTTATGTTCACCACCTTCATTGCCCTGGCATTCGGTACAATGTTCTGGGACCTTGGTTCTAAAAAGTAAGTGCATCATAATCATAGTAATGGTTGCAAGTAATCCTTCACATTTTCTGACACTAGTGACTAACTAACTAACTAATGGATACTACAAAAAAAAAAAAAAAAAAAAAATGTAGGCAAAATGCGAGGGATCTGGTGAATGCTATGGGTTCAATGTATGCTGCTGTAGTCTTTCTTGGAGTCCAGAACTCGTCATCAGTGCAGCCAGTTGTGGCTGTTGAAAGGACAGTGTTCTACCGAGAAAGAGCAGCCGGAATGTATTCTGCCTTGCCATATGCATTTGGACAGGTTGCAATTGAAGTTCCTTACATATTCTGTCAAGCTGCGGTCTATGCTATCATCACCTACTCTATGATCGGATTCGAATGGACAGCTGCAAAGTTCTTTTGGTACTTGTTTTTCATGTACTTCACCTTGTTATACTTCACCTTCTATGGAATGATGACCGTGGCTGCCACACCCAATCACAACATCGCTGCCATTGTTGCCTCTGCATTTTACGGCTTGTGGAACATCTTCTCAGGATTCATCATCCCAAGACCTGTAAGTTTTTTTTTTTTTTTTTTTTTTTCTTTCGACATTATTAGCAATTAATTTACCTTCCATCCATTAGATTTTAAGATACATTATATAACGATAAAATTCTTTTAACAGAGAATGCCAGTCTGGTGGAGATGGTACTACTGGGCATGTCCAGTTGCTTGGACCCTGTACGGCATGATTGCATCACAATGGGGAGATATCACTGATCAAATGGAAAGTGGTGAAATAGTTAAGGATTTCTTGAGATCTACCTTTGGATTTAGACACGACTTCCTTGGCGCAGTTGCTGGTGTCATTGTTGGATTAACAGTTGTTTTCGCCTTCATCTTTGCTCTTTGCATCAAGACATTCAACTTCCAGAGGCGATAAATTAATCAAAGTACTGCCGCCGGCGCCGTCGGCACCATAAAAATGTCCTCGAAGAAGCAATAATCCTCAACTGCAAACAAGCTATCTAATATATCCATACATACATATATATATATGTATACTAATTTTGTTCTTTCATTTTTTTTTCCCCTTTTATTGCAAATGTTGTATGCAAAAATGATCAACCATGCTTTTAAATAGCCTGGTTTTGTTGTTGTATTGTATCGTCATCTTTCAAGTTATATTGAGTACAATGAAATCCTTCATCGTTACGATATTTCAAGTTCTATTGAAATCAAAATATTAGTGATATTTTAATCAGCTAAAAAATATATTATAAAATACAAGCATCCGTTAAAAATAACAATTGTATCAAATTTATGTAATCCTAAGATTTTGAAAAATTAATCACGCTTATTCAAATAGTATTCGAATAATTAATCAAATAAGTTGAAACATCACATGTTAGATTATGTTTGAGTTCGATAATGTTCGAAAATTAATTAAATCAAATTCAAACATGAAAGGTTCGGTTCAATTCAATTATAACTCTATTAATCGGCTAACACAGATTATTTACGTGTTAACTGGTCAATAGTGGTGTAGCAGTTAATTAAATGGAATAATTTCGACCCAAACTAATTCATAAAAAAAAGTCTAATAGGGCGAAGATATTTCGAACTATGGAACCTTAAGTAAGGTTTTCTTAATAAGCTAGGAGGAAGAATAGATTTGACTCCTAATCGAGTTATTGATGTAAACATGTTTTCTATTGGAAAAGAAGAAAATGAACAGAGTAATACACAACGCTTTGTTGGTGGTACATGTGACCAAAAATATTCTTGATCTTGAGATTCTTCAGTTGCATTTCTAAAGGAGGAGCTACATATATATATATCTATATATATATGTCTGCAATAATAGGAACGCCAGCGAGTATAGTGTTTGGAGGAAGAAGAGGAAGAAGGAGAAGAACACTGATAATGGCTACCACAACAACAGCTTACCAGAAGCTTCTAAGCGTTGGGACTAAAATTGTCTGCGTCGGTAGAAACTACGCTGCTCACGCTAAAGAACTCGGAAACGCCGTTCCTAAGGTTTCTCCGTTTTCTCTTTCTGGAATTTCTTTTTTCCTTTTTTCAGCGGTGTTGGATCACGGATTGCTGAACGTAGGGTTCCTTTGTCCTTTTTTTTTTTTTTTTTTTGGGGTTGGCTTGAAAAAATGTAGGAGCCGGTATTGTTTTTGAAGCCTACGTCGTCGTATTTGGAAAACGGAGGCAAGATTGAGGTTCCGCCGCCCTTGGAATCCCTGGATCATGAGGTGGAGTTGGCCGTCGTCATCGGTCAACGTGCGAGGGACGTCTCTGAGGCCGCTGCCATGAATTATATTGGAGGTTTTTTTTTTTTTTTTTTTTGCAATATTTCAATTTTTATTTTTCTTTTTTCAATGGGTACATGTTTTGCAATAATTGTATTCACGAGTGCGTACTCTGATTATATGAATATAAATTTGTTCTCTTTATCCTTGTTTATTCTGCTGGAATATGCCCTGGGTTGGGTTGGTGGGTTTTAGCTACTGCGAATGAGTTTCTTGGTGTTGAGTGATCGTTTGGTGATTGCCTATGCGTGGAGGAGGTGCTTAGCTTTTTCTTGTTTGGATATTGAAGTGGGGATAGCAATGAAATTATTGTAAATTCAGCAGTAAGTTTGCTGAAGTTAGCTCAATTACAAGTTTCTTTTAATGTGTTTATTGACTGCCAGTATTTCTTTGTAAGAAGACAATGAAATGAGAAGGAAGAATCAGTGTGTGTGAGAAGTTTGAGAAGAATAGAGAATTGGTGCTTATTAATTAGCTCATGATAAACCTTGGTTTTTCTTAATCACAATAGGAGATGGTATAGGTGAAGAAAAGAAAATGTGTTGAATGAGATTAAAGAAATTATTGAATGTGATGCAAGAACTATTATATCCCCTCTGTATTCACAGCCCTTTCATTTCTTAGTTTTCATTCTTCTCATCTAATCTACTCTCAGTTTTCAGTCTGAAGACACTATTTGAATATTGTTTCTTGCTGGATTGCTTGTTCCAGGATATGCTCTTGCTCTGGACATGACTGCAAGGGCAATTCAAGCTACGGCAAAGGTGTGAATTCCTCATATGTTTATTTATTTGTAACTATGTGATTTCAAAAATGTTATGAATTGTATCGGAGATTTTTTATTTGAACCATATTCGTAGGTGCTCTTGTATTCAACTTCCTTTCTGTGACTTGGTATGTTCAATGTGCTAGGCAGCAGGTCTACCATGGACTGTGGCTAAAGGCCAAGATACTTTCACACCAATTAGCTCTGTTGTAAGTGTTTGATTAAAGTGATAATAATGCATTTTCTTTCTCTGAATATGTATCCATATTTCAAATATATGATGTTGGAAAGCAAGGTTTAGATTCCATTGATGTGATTCAAGCAACTGAAAAATTTACTCTGTACATTTTAGCAAATTGTTTATTTCTTCCATTTTCTCCAATCTAAATCATTCTAAATGTATTACTCTTCTATCTCATCACTGGCATTGCAGTGCCAGTTAAGATTTTAAACATACTTTTTGCAGTTACCCTGCTCAATGGTTCCAAACCCTGATGATTTGGAATTATGGTTAAAGGTATTACTGCCTGACTTTGTATATCATCCATTTATTTCTTGCTTTCCCCCTCCTCCCCTCCTCCCCTACACCCTACACCCTCCCCCCTCATTTCTTCTGTTTATCCTCTGTTAATATCTGTACTTACAATTTCAAAATGACCTTGAATCGAAACAACCAGGTTGATGGTGAGACTCGTCAGAAAGGTTCGACCAGAGATATGATTTTTAAGATCCCATATTTGATTAGCCACATAAGTTCTATTATGACGCTCCTTGAAGGAGATGTCATTCTAACAGGTACGAATGATATGCTGTTTCATGAAAAAAAAAAAAAAAAAAAAATCAGAATTTCATTTGCAAAATGCTTGCCTGAACTTGAACATACCCAAAGTTTTAGATTTTTGTACCAATGACACCGAGTGCATTGTGCAGGCACCCCTCAAGGTGTTGGTCCTGTTAGGGTTGGTCAAAAAATAGATGCTGGCATTACAGGTTTGCTGGATGTACACTTTGAAGTTGACAGACGGATACTCCGAAACATTCCTGAGTAATTAATTGGCTGGCATGCATCTCCTCTGAAAGACATTCTTACATCTTTTTGTCTTTCAACTTTGTAATACTTATATTATTTAGCTCTCTGTATTCCTTCAACCCCCATATCTGAGATCTATTCTGCTAAGCAGTGTCAAGATAATTGTCAAATAATTGCCTCTCTTTGTACCAGAGGTAGACTCACTTATGTTAGAGCTCAACAATGTGAATTTGGTTCAGTATCTTGAATTTGACGTGCAATTTTATTACACAGAGAAAACGTGCAGAAAAATGTACTTTCATGGCGTGAAGGAGAGACTATATCAAACATCATTACAAAAAGAACCATATTTATCTGTAGCAAGTATATGTTCCAGGAGCGATGAAGGATCAGAACTTCTGAATGAAGTCATAGATATGTCTGCTTGTCTCATTGGGTCTTTCTTGAGTAATAAAGTGAGCTGCATCTTTGATCACTACCATTTCTTCCAAGAACGGCACATCTTTCTGAAACCCACCCTTGTGTATGTATTCTTTCGTCCCAGGGGTATGGTAGACAAGGTCTAGTTCCCCAACAACAAACTTGGCAGGTACTTTCACTTGAGTTCCAGTCCAGGCTGCAGTAAGTTCCCAGTTTCTGCAATTTTTTTAGGACAAAACAGTAGCAGAAAAAATCAGAATTTGAAACCATCCAACTCACTTATAAATACTCCACAATCCCCAGAGAACATTGGTTGGGACTCACAAGTTGAAAGCACGATAGTAGTTCACACCTCCAGTGAAGCCAGACTTCTCAAACTTGGAGACATTGTATTCCACATCTTCTTCTGTTAGCCAAGGAGGCAGGACAATTGGAGCATCAGGTGAATCACCAAAGCCCTTTCCTTTAGGGAAGAAAAGTGGACCAGGAGTGCGGTAAGTGAGTATCTTTGTTATGACTTTCCTAACACCAAGCTGAGCAAATTCAGCCTCTATGTCACCAGGTTCCTGAAACAAATATGGCATCTCGTTCTCTAATCCACTTATAAATCAATTTAAGTTTTTTTTTTTTTTTTTCCCCTTATGCCCATTGTCCTCTGTTAAAAGACCATAATACCACCTCGTGTATATATATATATGGATGAATCACAAAATATTTAAAAATGAACAGAATTTCCTGTACTTTTTAGCAATATTAACCCAAAACCTCCACAAAGATTGGAACTTTTTAAAAGAAAAAAGATTTGTGTGTCAGTATAATTGATCCCCAAAGAGAATTAGAAATGAACCTGGAATCTGCAAATGTAGTAATCATCACCATATGCCATCCTGAAACTTTCAACAGGTTTTCGTTTAGGGTTTCTGGGAGTATAAGGAACACTCAAATTAACCAAGGCTTTAACTTTATCAGGCCTAAACAGGGACAATTGCCAAGCAATATATGCACCCAAGTCATGACCCACAACAAACACCTTATCCTCATTGGGAGCAATGGCTTGAAGCAACGCTATAAGATCTCCAACAACATGGAAGGAACTGAATTTGGAGAAATCATCAATCGGTGCGCCTGTGGTGTCACCGTAACCCCGGAGATCCGGGGCCACAGCTCGGTATCCATGTTCAGCTATGAAGAGTATCTGGTGACGCCATGTGTACCAGATCTCTGGGAAGCCATGAATGAAGAGAACCAGTTGTCCCTGTCCGAGTTCTGCATAATGCATGTTTATGCCGTTTAAAGGTATCATCTTATGCTCTATCCTCTCCATTTTTTCCCCTTTTTTTCCACTTTCTTTTGGGAGCTTTGAAGTGAGAAAAAACGGATCAAAGTCCCATCATATATGCCAGAGAAAAAACAAGAGAAACTGAAAAGCTTAACCACAGTTGCTCAAAGAAAAGACTTAGACAAAGCAAATGGTGCTACGTGTTTGTTAATTGCAGTAGCCACTTAGAATAAGAAAAATTTCTCTCGATTCATATTCATAAAGAAAATTAGAAATTAGTTGATTCAGTCTCGTAATTATTTTTATTAATTAACTAAAGTTAAAAATTTTTATTTTTAATATAGTAAATCTTATATTGTTTAATTTAATAAGTCCTATATTGTTTTACGAGTAACCTATTAAGTTCTTTTGATAAAAAATTTAAATTTTTCGATCAAAGTTTATTACTTGTCAAGTTCTGATAATGATGATCTTAATAAGAAAACGGTGACGATAGTATCAATGTCTTTTGAAAGGAATAAATTACATAATAAGTATTCACAATATTACAGAACTCTAAATTTACTGAGGTTTAACTTCTCACCGTCTACGATTGTTTAGTCTTTTTTTCCATTTCTCAGTCCAAAGAAAAACAGAGAGAAGAAGTGTTTGGATTATTTTGTTCCCTCAAAAAATCATTACGTGTCTTATATGTGATGAATTTTGATCGAAAAGTAAAATTTTTAGCCGAAAAGACTTAATAGGTCATTCATAAAAAGATATAAGACTTATCAGGTTAAAAATAAAAATTTTAAACTTTAATTAATTAACAAAAATAGTTATGGAATTGAACCGCTCAATTTTCTTATTCATAATATGTGTCGATTATGATCTCATGTAACATTTGTTCATCATAAACATTAAGTTAGGTGGTTTACATAATTTCACCTAATATATGTATCAATCAACATCTTCAATGACACAATGTTGTAACGTTGTACCATAAAATTGCAAAGCTTTCACATTCCTCACAGGACACAAAACTTTAGTAATCTGTAAGAAATTTCCCACAGAAGAAAATAGATTTGTTTGGTCAGTTTTCTGGCAGAAGCAAATTATGTTAAAGAAATAACTCAAAATGATTATGATTTATGAGGTTTTATAATCACAGTTAAATACTATATAACTCCATTGCAGAATCTCAGAATAATTATTAATATGATCTGCCAATCTCATTATATAACAGAAAAAAAGAAGAGGAAATTTACCTGATACATGAAGTTCAAGCTCATGAAGGCTTGTAAACACTATTATACTTCATTAACTAGGAACAGACATTTTCACGCTTCCCATGGCTTTATTAAGGAGAAAAGTGACATTAAACATCTCTGTTCTCATAGTGTATGATGGGAATGGGAATGGGAATGGGGAATGGCATCATTAAGTATCAGAACTTCTGAATGAAGTCATAGATATGTTTGCTTATTTCATCAGGCCTTTCTTGAGTAATAAAGTGAGCTGCATCTTTGATCACCACAACTTCCTCCAAGAGTGGTACATCTTTCTGAAAACTACCATTGTGTATGTATTCTTTTGCTCCAGGCATATGGTAGACCAGGTCTAGTTCACCAACAACAAACTTGGATGGTACTTTCACCTGAGCTCCAGTCCATGGTGCAGCGAGTTCCCAGGTTCTGCAATTTTTTAGAGCAAAAACAATTGCAGAGATTCAGAATTCAAACATTCCAACTCAGTAAAAAACAAAAAAACACTGTACAGTCATTCCCAACCCAAGAGAAACACTGGAAACTTACAAGTTGAAAGCGCGGTAGTAGTTCAACCCTCCGGTGAATCCAGTCTTCTCAAACTTGGAGACATAGTATTCCAAGTCTTGCTCTGTTAACCAAGGTGGCAGGTTAATTGGAGCATCAGGTGAATCACCAAAGCCCTTGCCTCTCGGGAAGAAAAGTGGACCAGGAGTACGGTATGTAAGCATCTTTGTGATGAATTTCTTAACACCAAGCTCAGCAAATTCAGCTTCTATTTCACCAGGTTCCTGAAACAATAAATGATTACTTCTTCCTTTTTAGCAGTTTCTCTATCCCATTTTAATCAATTTAGAGTATTTCTGAGACTTGTCTGTCATCCCATCTCCAAAAAAGATATATTGATACCGGGTTACCCAAAAAAATTAAATAGCAGAGAATCACCATCTTGAAATCTTGACAAAAATTTTCAAATAAAAGATCAGTAGATACCAGACCAGAAGCTTTTGATATGGTTAAGGATTTGCAAGTTTAATCTAACAGCATCCTAGTAGCTTCATTTCTCTCTGCAAATAATCCTTTTACCTCTTATCATTTTTGCCTGACACAACTCAACAAGTTAAAAATAACATCCATATTTTATCATTTTTACGGGAATGCAATTCTTAAATTATCAAGAAATTTCCTGTACATATAAACAGATATCAGAATTGACTCATGTTTCAGAAATCAAATAATCAGTAAGCAGACTGGCAGAATACAGGTATTAGAAAGAAAGATTGAAACTTTCAAGGGAGAAGATCAAATCGATAATACATGTGAGTCAGAATTGATTCCAAAGAGAACAAAAACGAACCTGGAATCTGCACATATAGTAATCATCTCCATATGCCAATCTCACACTTTCTACAGGTGCTATTTTAGGGTTTGTGGGAGAAAATGGTACACTCAGATTGACCAAGGCCTTAACTTTATCAGGTCTAAACAGACACAGATGCCAAGCAATATATGCACCCCAGTCATGACCCACAACAAACACCTTATCCTGGTCAGGTGCAATGGCCTGTAGCAGCGCTATGAGGTCTCCAGCCATATGGAGGGTACTGAACTTGGAGATATCATCAATGGGTGCATCTGTGGTGTCACCATAGCCCCGGAGATCCGGAGCCACAGCGCGGTATCCATGTTCTGCCATGAAAAGAATCTGATGCCGCCAAGAGTACCAGAGTTCTGGGAAGCCATGAAGAAAGAGCACTAGTGGACCATGCCCAAGTTCTGCATAGTGCATACGCAGGCCATTAATAGGTATGATATTGTGCTGTATCTTCTCCATCTTTCTTCTCCCTCTGGAGTGAGAAAAAACCAAATGTCAATGGGCTTTTACTTATATATATATATATATATATATATATATCATTTTCATTTTAATATATGAGTATCACCATGAAAGCCGCCTTGGATGAGTCCTATGTCACAATCGGAATAAGTGAACAAAAAAATATGGAAAATTGGTCATTTTAGTCTCATACTAATTTCGTTTGGACAAAAGAATCCTTATTTTTTATTTTTAACAAACAAATTCCCATTCTTTTTTCCTTTGGACAAAGGTGTCCCTATTTTTTATTTTTGGACAAACGGATCTCCATTCTTTTTTTATTTGGACAAAAAGGTCCCTTTTAACTAATTTTTGTCTAAAAATACAACAAGAAAATAGAGAAATTATGAGAAAATTAAAAATAAAATGAAATAATTATTATCACAATATGTAGAATAATAATAAATCATGTAAAAATTAATAATTTTTTTCAAATAAAATTGGTCAAAATGATCCGATTGTCCAAAAATTAAAATACAGGGACCCTTTTGTCCAAACGAAAAAAGAATGAAGATTCGTTTGTCTAAAAATAAAAAATAGGGACCCTTTGTCCAAACGAAATTAGTATAGGGACTAAAATGACCAATTTTTCAAAAAAAAATTGCATGTTTTATTGATTTGTTTGTTTCAAGAATATTTTGAAGAGTTTGATAATCATATTCCGCTATAGGCATGCTCTGGCTCCGTAAACATATTTTCTTTCTCTTCTCCATGGGGTTATAAATTCAATTCATCTCTAATTTTTTTCAAGTTGAGATGAATCTATTGTAAAAAACAAAGAGTAAATTGGAGATAAATGAAAAAAAATTGTGTGAAAATACAAATACACGCACAAAATCACTCTCATATTTTCTCTCTTCTCTCTATTTTTTTTTTTTTTATCAAGTAAATAGACATGAACAGTGTTGTGTCATATGATATCCAAACAAATACACCACATTTTTTTTTTTGAATTAAAATGAAAAAAAAAAAGTTTCAGACCAAAAACAGCCTAATCTTTTAGTATCAAAGCCAGAAGCCTTAGGGTGCATTTGGATTAGTTTTTATTTTGAGTTTTCTACTTGTTTTGAAAATAAGTTAGTGGTTTTGGTTTTGATAATACCTACATTAATTTATTTTTTTTGTCAAATTATAGAATATAAAACTCACTAAAATTATTAAATTATTCTAAAACTAATATTTATCACATCATTCTAAAAATTAACACTCTAATAATTATATCGTTATTACACTTATAAAATTTATCTTATTTTTCAAAATAAAATTTACTTAACTTTAAAAATTCACTTTTCTCAAAATAAAAATTAATTCAAACGCACCCTTATTTTCCAACTTCAATTTATTAGGCTATTGCACGTGACCAGAAAATACAATACATTAGCCAAAAAACTCTGTCAAAAGTAGTCCAAAAAACACGTCCTCTCTTTTCTGAATGAAAGGACAGGAAAATTATGGTTCAAGCACCATGTCCTGAACTTACCAAAACATGCACATGTCCTCATAAAATTTCAAAACATTCACATTCTTTTTTTTTTTTTTTTTTTTTTTTTTTTTTGCTAATAAAAAACATTCACATTCTTAAAAAGGATGGATACAATACCTTAATCAGTAAAAAACAGTTCTAAGGAAAACATACCGCATGAAACTACACATGTATATTAAAATCACAATTTTAAAGTGACATATATTTATTTATTTATTTTTTAATTAACTTATATTATAATTAGGGTTTACTATTCGTTTATTGAGATTATCGACTTTCAAAAAGAACTTACGCTATGTTTGTATTTTAGGAGGTGGTCAATCATCGAGAACAATCGGAGAGAATCTAATTGACGATCATTAACGAGGTAAGTGAATTCCTCAATCCCTTTAGACTTAAGATTTGATATTTAAGATTTTTAGACAGAGCCTAAATCATTCTTATGATATTTAGGTTGGGATTTGGTGGTTGAATAAGAATTTTAAATTTTTCATTTAGGGATTTTAGAGGTGATTAAACAGATACTCAATTTCTTTAATAATTTCTTGAGTTTTTGGTGCATTTGAATTTTATGTTCTAGACGAAATCATTAACGTTTTTATCTAATTCTATTATTTCGATTTGTTATTGCAATTATTCCTTCTTGAATTCTCTCTAAAAATATATTCTCTTTTACTATATATATTACGTGTATATATATATATATATAT
>JAXGGT010000035.1:907074-921535 GCA_035583425.1 Marsdenia floribunda | reverse complement strand
GAAGGAAAAACAAATAGAGGTCTGCGTCGGGAAGAAGAAGAAGGAAGAAATGAGTTTCCATTGAATTTTTTTTTTTTAATTTGTAAAAAGACAATTTTACCCTTCAAAAATTTGGTCAAAGATTTGTTGACCGGCCCCAAAATTTTGAATTTGTAAAGGAAGGACCAAATACATCTGCCTGAAATTTTTTAAGGACCTATTAACAAAAAAAAATAAAAAAATAAAAAAAAGTGACCAATCACTCCAAAGACATAAATATTGGGGACCAAATCCACCAATCTTCCTTTTACCTTTTAAACAGATTTATTAAAAAAAAAAAAGAAATTTTATTAACGAAAATATACTTATACTAATTTTTTTTTTTAATATAAACATATATATATATGTGTGTGTGTGTGTGAAGAACCTTTTCATGAAGAATATATATTGGTAATTACCAAAAAAAAAAAAAAAAGAAGAATATATATTGGTTGATCATCATCATGTGCTCTTAATTTCTCTCTCACACACTAAAAGAATTTTTGTGTGTGAGAGAAGCTTTCTTCTGCTGAAGCCTGTGTTTTGAGAAGAAGAAGAAGAAGAAGACAAGGTCTTGGAGATCATCTCTTCCACGATGGCAAGGGCATTGCTGGTACTTCCACCGCCTAGCTGTTTCAAAAATTTCTTCATTTTCCCACCTTTTGTTATCTTTATTATTATTATTAAAGGCATCCAAACAAGTTTGTTGCTTCATCTCTGCTTCAGACAGCCATGTCCTCAGATCATCCAACAAGAACTTGTACAAATCCCACCTGGAAAAAAATGGTGCTTTGGGTTTTTTTTTTTTTTTTGTTGTGTGCTGGCTAATTAGAACAGCCAATTTTCCTCCTTTGCTAACCAACAGGAGTTTCGAGCTGTCTTAGGTGACTTTTTAGAGCTTTTCTTTGTTGTGCTGTACAGCCACTTTCAAAGATTACATACATATATATATATATATATATATATATATATATGCACATTTCGACAAATATCATTACCAACTCATTATAGTAAGCAAACATCATATGAGGAAAGAAAATTTCAGGTAAAAATATACGGCACAGATGTATACCATTCAAGACAAAATTATCAAATCTTGACAATCCTTACAAGAGTATTATTAAACCTGTTTCTTATTTGTTGCCTGCCTTTATTTATTTCTCAATCCTAGAATTTTACATTTGAAAACAAATGTCACTACTTATTTCTTTGATGCTTTTGACTATTGCATAATTTTTTAAAAGTGTATATATATATGAATTTCATATCTTAGCTCTTCTGAGTTCTAATTTAGCAATGGTACCCAGGTGAACTTCATCTGGTCCATCAGCAATTCTCAATGTCCTAGCAGTAGCCCATAGATGACTGAGTACAGTGTCCCCAGATAATCCAGCAGCTCCATGTACTTGCATTGCCATGTCAAGTACTTTCAGTGCCATATTTGGGGCAGCTACCTGCAAACAGAGATACACACTTCATCTGTTAAAAAAAGGTTTATGGGGGAGGAAGAAGAAGAAGAAGAAGAAAGTAAGGAATCCAAAGATCTTATAATGGAGCATGAATCTACCTTGGCCATTGCTATAATCCCCCGAGCCCTTTTGTTTCCAAGACGATCAAGCTGGTCTGCTGCTTCCAGAACTAACAACCTAGTTTTCTCCAGCTCGATTCGAGACTGCATCATTTAAAAACCGCAATGAAAGGAAGGACTGATCTTTGGTTTTGAGGTTGGTCTTACCAAAATAAAAAAAAATAAAAAAAAGAGACCACATTTAGGAGAGGAGAATGTTATAACCAAACTGACCTTAGCAATATCTGAAAGAAATGAACCATGCTCAGCAATTAATTTACCAAAAGCTCTTCTTTTGAGTGCCCTTTCAACCGCCATCTGCATACCCCGTTCTGCAGCACCTATGAGTCTCATGCAATGATGCAACCTTCCAGGACCAAGTCTGCCCTGTGGTACATTAAAGAAACAGTGCCAACCACCAGTTTTAGGATAAAGACAGCACAAATAAATATCGTATCTTACCTGGCTATAAATATAAATATTTCAGAAATGGATCCAACTCAATGCAAATGCATTTACCTGGGCAATTTCAAAGCCACGTCCCTCACCCAGCAGAATATTCTTCACGGGAACACGAACATTCTCAAATGATATTTCTGCATGTCCATGAGGGGCATCATCAAAGCCAAAGACAGTGAGTGGCCTTCTAATGTTTACACCAGGAGTGTTAATGTCTACTAAGATCATGGATTGCTGCTTATGTTGAGCAGCTGTGACGTCAGTTTTTCCCTGCAATTTATCTGAATCAGTTGCCTTAAAATACAAGGTCGAGTAGAGTCAACAATTCAGGACATGGATAGAAGAACTAACCATAACAATAAGGACTTTGCACCTAGGATCCATTGCTCCACTGGTCCACCATTTTTTCCCATTGATGATATATGAATCACCATGCCTGTGGAAAGCACAAGAGTTGTCTAAATTACTCTTACACAACTTTAGTGTATACATTTCGGGGTATAGAATGATCAGCAAACCACAGGAATTCCTTTTTTGATATAAAAGAACAAATTTTTCTAGACATGCTTTTTTCAGACTATGAAAATCAACCATATAAGGTTCCAATAAAATAGCTCAAAACTGCAAAACAAGAATGATCTAAAATCCACTACGATGGATAAACTAAAGAACTACTCCAAGTATACTTATCTGAGTGCATGTTCATATTTATATATGTAGCCAATGTCATCAACCCAATAAGAGGATCTAGATCACATGCAACAAGAGGGAGAACTCAATCTAAAATACATTTTTTTATCTTCTGTTTCTATGTTTTTCACCTTCCAAGTTAGCATTCCTCAATAATCTGCTGTTTTTCAACAGCAGATCATGAAATTTTTACTCTTTCACAATTTTCATTTGTATAAAAATCAAAACACCTATATTATGAGCTTCTATCTATGTCATAACTAAACCACAAAGTATATTTCCTTTTTTTCACTTATTTTCAGATTTTTACCGTACTCCCACATGTAAATGTAGCTGGCATCTACCTTTTAATAGAACACTCAATGTTTGTTGCATCTGAAGAAGCAACCTGGGGTTCTGTCATTGCAAATCCAGATCGGATCTTCCCTTCAAGTAAAGGAACAAGCCATTCTCGTATTTGCTCTTCGTTACCATAACGCAGCAACACCTACAAATGTAAATGAAGCAAAATCAATAGATAGAGTGTGAAAATATAAAACACAAGCAAATGCAAACAAAATTATAATTATTCAATCTGTAAAGCAAGAGAGCAGAAAAGAAAAGGGCAAGTTGGTTTAGGTGTTAGGCAAACTGAGCAGTCAAAATTAAAGCAAATCTACATTCATGAAGGTTTGGAAAAAATATATCCTTCAGGATAAGGCCAATTGGTTTCCACCAAGGGAGCCCAAAGAGACAAAAAAAAAAAAAAAAAAAAAGGTGTTTAAAAGAAGTAACATCTCTTCAGAGTTCAACAAGTGATCAATAAATTGCTAAATTTTTTCCCAAGAATTTTAGATAAGTTTTTGCCAGCAAAAGGAACCTTAACTTTCATTTGCTATCCACCCACACTAAAGGAAAATTTATGTACTTATATATGCCACTAAATAACTATGAAGTAGGAAAAATATTTACAACACTTGATAAATGTGAAAATCTCCCTCTACCTCCATATTTCCAGTATCGGGAGCCCCGCAGTTGAAAACTTGAGGAGCCCAAATAGAACGACCCATGATCTCACAGAGATAACCATATTCAAGGTTTGTAAGGCCAGCACCCAACAAGAGATCACGTGTCCCATCAACTGAAGAACCAGTCCTGCTTGTTAGGATTTCCCTTGCTCGAGCAGCACTGTCAACCTGAAAACAAACTTAAAAATTTGGTAACTTTGGCATAGAAGTCTGTATGACTAATCTAGAATTCGAGAACTGGACAAAGGCATACATACAGGTATAAATAAATTCCACAAGCCTTCTCTTTTTGCCAGCTCTTTTAACTTTTCTTCATATGGGTGAACTGTCCAGCGATCAGAAGACTGGGCAAGTTTGTACAATTCATTTTCAATTGGGTATATGTGACTGTCCATGAACTTGATCAACCTGTCTCTCAAATTTCGGACCTTTTCACTTGGTATGAACCTTCCTTCCATTGATACAAGATGATCTTTTCTTTTATTTTCCAACTCTTGTTCATATTCAGGCTGAACTTTCACTGTAATTCAATCGAAATAATGATTTAGGCTATAATTTAAGTCAACAAACTTTCATAAAAAGGGAGTTTAATGCTTTCTCTATACTCAAGTTAAGAGGCCATACGTGAGCGCTTAACTTGTGTAAATATCTATACAAATGTTCATAACAAGATCTAACATGTGAACAATAATCAATAAATAGGGGCAGATACAATAGTCGAACTCAGAACCTCCAGTTCTAATAGCATGTTAAATTGTCACCTACTCTAAAAGCTTAAACTAGTAGAGACAGGTTAAATTTAACAACTTTACAAGCAGCAAGAAGAGATTGTTGTTGGTTGGATAGCCAACCACATTAATATTTTAGTTTGATTATCCTTCTCTTTGAGTTGAAGCCAAAAGAAAATCATAAGAAAATGTTACTACCAGATGGTGGGTGCTGAGGGAGCGCAGATTCCCGTTCTATGAATGAACAGGCAGTTCTGATGAGAGAATTAGCCTTTTGCCCAGCAAGTCGTGCACGTTCACCCCCTGATGCATTACCCTATAGTCATCATAAATATAAAATTATAAACCAGAAACTTTATTATTAAAAGAAAGTATATCTAACTTCCGGAAATCACTACTGCATATTATGAGTCCAATAATTAGATCACCATAATCCATCTACAATGAACTCCAGCAAAAATTGATGCTCCACGAAACAATGAAAAGGCAATGTAGAACTTCCAGTGATCAACAGGCCACGGTCTTCCCTAAAAATGAATGATCAGCCAAGGAAATACATCAATATACAATTATCAGTATTCATCATGATTTGTTAGTTAAAATACCAACTAAAGAACCAGCACTTACAAATTATAAAGATTCTTAATCTTTCAAAATGGCAAATCAAAATGACAATCAACCATCTATTCTACATGTCAGTTAATTGTCCGTATATTATCACAATGCCTAATGGGCATATCTGAGCACTCAAAGAACTATACCATTTCCCAATTTGCAAAGCCACAAGCTATAAAGTCCGGTTTGCAGAATTGGCGTATAAATATTTGAGGCACAACCAAAGTAATGAATCTTCATATGAGTAAATAGCTCTATTATCAGCGAAACCAAATAAGCACTCAAAAGGAATCCAAAAATGAAGCTACAGTTTCATATGGTTTATGATAAATTAGGCAATAGCTAAAGGCCAAAAATTTAGTATGTTTTTCAAGTAAACACTTTCTTGAGTAGAGCTATTGTGACAACTTTCATAAGCTTTACACCAGGCACCAATTCCTCCCATCCCACAATTTTACATCAATTATAAACTTCAGCCCCTCAATTACTGTTGGAGAAAATGGGCTTACTGTTGCAGAGCAGTAATCAGAAAGATATTCTGCCAATGAAGGAACTCCTTCAGGAAATCCAGACAGCTCAAAACCTCCATTATCTTCTATGTCATCCGATGCAATATTGACAATGTAATGCTGTTATAAGATTAAAAAAGTAAGTAAACTTAAAAAGTTATTCACAGAATTTAAAATAGAAGCTTAAAATGAGATCACGATAAGTGATTAACGAAACTGGAAATCAATAACAAATCCACCAATAATATCACAAATCTGATAGGGAAAACAGTTAAACAAACTTAAGTATTTGACAAAAGATTATAGAATAATATGATTCAAGCTCCAACCCATATAAATGCTTTACTTTATCAAGCAGATAACCAAGCGTTAATAATAAAAAATAACAATACCAAACAGCTATATGCGACATCACACATCTGATTGCCCAAAGTTGATAATTCCCAATCAAGAATGCCAATCACCCTATCCTGTAGAACCAGTATTAAAGAGTGATTAGGAAGGGGTAAATAGTGCATAAATAATATTAATTCATTCCCAGACAAGCACCTCAATAGGATGGAATACAAGATTATCCATCCGAAAATCACCATGCACTAGACCAGCAGTTGCACCAGAAGAGTCTTCAGCTGGAACATGCTGTCGCAACCAGTTAGCCAACTCCAACATTTTTGGATTTCTCTCAGATTTACCATCACCTGTGGAAACAAGGTACTGTTTTGCCCACCTTTCTACCTGCAATACAATTAATATTTCATTAGTCAAATTGTACTTCTACATTTTTTTTTTTTTGGATGAATAAATTGTACTTCTACTTATGTGATCTTCAAAGGCTTAAACAAACATAACAGTTAATGAACTAAAGAGAGGAATTCAAGAAATTAATCACAAAAAGTTTGTAAATTTTTTGTCTTCCTTTGACTTGCATGTTATTGTTTAAGGTTGGAAAGAAAAAAAAAAAGCAAAAGAAAAAAAAGAGCACAGCTAGTACAAGACATAGAAACTCCACCTGTCGCTCACAATAATGTGTGCGTTTCCCGTAGCTGTCAAGACCAATGGCATCAACATCAGTGGAATGAAGTGAAGCCAAAGCTTTGGCAGTAGCACTGTAGATTACTCTCCTTTGCACAGGAGTAATACCCTAACCAGATAAACATCATTAAATTTTAACTCATCGATTATAAGTACAAAATAAGCATTCTCAAAACTTAATGTGTTTATATACAGAACAAACTATTTCAAAAGTTAATGGATTTAAAAAAGTAGAGCATGTACAGGTAGTTTGGGGTCCATAAATATGCGTCCTTCCAGATACTCCATGATGTAAAATGGTGTTCCGATCACACTCGAATCAGTACACAAGCAGAAAACTTTTGGAACTGGAACCAAGGTATGTTTACCTAAAGCATGTAGAACCTGAAACATCCACAATTAGAAACCTCCAAATAGATATGAAAAAAATACAAAAAATGGTAAAGAAACATTTTAAAGAATATGACATTCATTTAAGAATGTTGAGGAAGAAAAGTCAAACCTTGAATTCTCTTTCAACAGCATGCGCGGAATCAAGCAATTTACCAGGGGGCTTCTTTCTCAGAACATACCTCTTGATAACCGACCCTGAATGGACTTCTAAGAGAAATGTGGGGTTTGATTGACCATGTCCAAACTGAAGCACAATCAACTCCATATTAAATTACATTAAGGAATCAATCTTCAAAAGTTTAATGAATATTTATATCCCCAAGAAAATGAGCAAGGTTCTGAGTTTTCCAACTAAGTTCCAGTCCACCAAGGATGTGAGCCTTAATACTTAAAAATTTTTTGATAGAAATTATACATTATGATCAAGAAAGACCTAAAGTATAAAATTTCCAGCCACACCAGCTTGCAAATGTCATCATGTTTGCTTCCCTCGTAAACAATTTGTAGGAAATCAACCTATACGATGAAATCAACAAAGCATATTCACTATTCCACAAGCCACTATCTAACTTAGTGCATTAGTAACGCAAGCTAAATGCAGCCCAAGACAACCTATTTCCAAACAACCCAGAATTTGGCAATAGTGTTCATCAGATGCCAAGCAATCATCTACTAAGACTTAAAACAAAAGCACTCAACTCCAATTTTTTTAGGTCAGTCTTTTATTAATATCTTCAAGAATATTGTGATGATTACTTTCTTCAAGAATTTTTTAAATTCTTAAAATTTGAGAAAAGACCCATCATTTACCCGAAGAATTTTTCAAAATTCATTTAACATCACGGCACAAAAAGATTTTTGCTGGTCTCACAGTTGAAACTCCGAGCTAGTTAAAATTTCACATAGAACTAATCCAATAACTCCAAACGATTGATCAACATCATTTTTTAACCTCTTCCAATCTTTTATAATTCGATTACTAAATAACAAAGCGCAGCCAGTTAAATTCAATTCAAAAACTTCGAACTTGAAAAACAGCAAGCACGCAAAATTGAAGAATTCATACCTGAGAAACGGTAAATCTAGAAACAGAAACAGGAAACCCCACAACATTAGTAGAAACGTATCTCAATAATGTATCAACATCGAATTTTTGAGCTGGATGAACTCGGCCCACAAGATCAGAAGTCCTACTCGACATTTCTCCACTTCAGGCCAACAAGGTGAGGAACATCAGATAAAATCAAATGTAACGAGATTTTTTTTGAAAAGATTGAATCTTGTAACTTCGAAAACATCGGGATAAGAAATTAATAAAATTAATAATTCCTCCCTTTAATTTTAGAAAAAAAGAATAATTAATTAATTATTAATAGTTTTTATTTATAATTGGAAAAGTAGTGCAAGATGAGAGAGGAAAGTGCCTCAAATTAAAAAAAAAAAAAAAAAAAATTATTATTATTATTATTAACGCACTGACAGTTTTGTACAGTCAGAAATCAGAATGGCGGCACAACAATACAGATAAGATGCAGAGGTTACGTCGTTTTTTTTTCGCTCTCTTGTCCATTATTTCCATTATTCATTAAAACGAAGAGCATAAGTGTGTGTTTGAATAAGCATTTAATTAGAAAAAAGTTAGAATTTTAGGCTGTGTTTGGATTTTCACTCAATTTTAGTTGAGTGGTATTTTTTGATTCCCCAATAATCTAACATATTTGGACATCATTTTGTTCCAAAACAAGTTTGTCTTACATTTTAAAACCTTACGTCTATATTGTGGACCTCACTTAATAAAATAATATTATACACTAAAACCTAAAAAAACATGTTTTATACACACAATCATTACACCTATAAAACCTATATATTTAACCCCCACTTTTTCCAACATAAAATTCAATTTCAAAAAAAGTGGGGGACAATTTTTTTGAGTCATAACTTGTCTCAAAAACTTTATTACACCTATAAAACCTATATATTTAACCCCCACTTTTTTCAACATAAAATTCAATTTGAAAAAAGTGGGGGACAATTTTTTTGAGTCATAATTTGTCTCAAAAAATCTATTTTTTTTCTTCTAATGTAGTGGAAATTCAAACACACCCTTAGTTTTCTAATATTTCTATATATTTGGACATCGTTTTTTTTTTTCAATTCAAGTTTGTCTCCCTCAAAAACATACATATAAAATTTGTGGACCTACATTATTTAAAAAAAATATATATTATTAATAAAATCACCTTTACACACTTTTTTCAAAACAAACATTCTCTTATACACACAATCATTATACTTATAAAATCTATATATTTAACCCCTATTTTTTCTAACATAAAATTCAATTTTTTTTTAAAAGTGGGAGACAACTTTCATTTTGAATGAAAAATTGTCTCAAATAACCTTTTTTTTTTTTTTTTTTTTTTTTTTTTTTTTCTAGTTTAGTAGTTATCCAAACACACCATAAATTTTTTTTTGGTTTTAATTTTCCAGTAGTGAATTTGATTTCAAATTAATTTAAAATCGTGTTATATCAATTTTTTTTTTTTGAGAAAAAACTCTTCTTAATGCCTATTTTTTTTTTATACACAATATTCAAATTCAAAATCTTATCTAAAGGGAACTAAACTCCCTTCATTTGAACCAACGGGTTGTTGTTAATAAATTTGATTTTTTGTTGTTGACCACGGTATTCAAGTAGGTCCGTAGGAAGATATCTTTCAACCATACTTATACTTGACTGAATTTGATATTCAAAGTGATGTCTAATTCATTAGTACTTGGATTTAGATTGACAAATTGGCATAAATAGTCTCCAAACTATTGCTATTTGGTGATATTGGTCCTTGAATTAATTTTTTTTGGTGACCTTAGTCCCTGAATTATGTTAAATTGTGCGTGACTGATCATTCTGTTAAAAATTTCTGTTATCCCACCGTTAATTTCAAAAAAAAAAAAAAAAAAAAAAATCTAAAGGCATTTCAATCATTTCACAATAACATTATGCAAAAGATAAATATATTATTGATATAAATACATATACATATAATCATTTATCTCTTTCTCTTCACCGTATATATATACATATACGTTGTTTTTTTTTTTTTTTTTTTGAAATTAACTGTAAGATAACAAAAATTTTTAACAAAAAGACTAATCTCACACAATGTAACATAATTTAGGGACCAATGTCACAAAAAATTTAATTTAGGGACCAACGTCACCAAATGGCTATAGTTTAGGAACTATTTATGCCAATTTGCCCATTCAGATTACTACATCGGCCCAATTTCCAATGTGGGCCTTGGTCCACATTATTTTCTTGTCCATTACACATATGGGCCCCGAGGGTTATGGTAGGAACCCACATTGCGGTTCATACCTCAAAATCCTAAACCCAAGGAAAAAAAAAATAAAAAATTGTTTAAAAATCTAGAAATTAGTATTACGAAAAGCTTCTTCCCCAAAAGCAATAACAACAAAAACATATGGATATTAATAATAAATAGTCATCTAAAATTTGGGATAGATGTTTCTGTCATACAAGTATTAAATACTTACAAAATTCGCAATTATTTTTTATTAAGAATTTAATTATTTTTTTATCAATTTAAAATTTTACAACGATTAGCATATGGTCACAACTTTTAACTCGAATGGAGATTAAGTTTAACATTTGAAAAATAACACAAGAGATCATAAAATGTAAAATAAAGGATCATTAATTATATATATATAGATGTATATCATAAATATATATTGCCCTAGATGAAGGTAAATTAAGGATTAATGCTGGAAATAAATGAGTAATATTTATGTAAGCATACATAACTCAATTAGTAAACTGTTGTTAATGCAATCATTAGTAAGTTATGCATTGAGAGTTATGAAAGTACATAATAATGAATGATTTTAGCTAGGGTTGGCATCATATGATACCCATTCAAGATTGATATATATTGGTAAAAGGCTTCTTGTAGAATCATACAGGGGTAAGTAATTAAGTGAAGCCATGAATCATATATATATATATATATGTATGTATGTGTATGCATGTATGTATGGTCCCATTTGCAACAAAAGTTAGGGTTAGCTTTTCTTATCTTTTTTGGATACTAAAGGCAGAAATTTCTAGTATGGTCCATATGTCACAAAGCCATGCATGCATGCATGTGTTACCCAATTTAATTGATTTTTGTTTTTTGGGTCCCAAATGGGAATACAAATCGGAACCAAAAATTAAATCTGATGTGAATCCCCTTTCATGGAGAGAGAGAGAGAGAAGTGAGTATTATTGTTTTCCCATCAATTAGTGAGTATTATTGTTTTCCCATCAATTATTGTATATGGTTTTAATCAATTAATCAGTTAAAGTGTGTATTCTGAACAAAAAGAATCTAAAAGTTTTGTAAGGAAGGGATCTAAGAAGAATCAAATTCTTCTTCTTTCTTTCTTTCTTTTTTTTTTTTCTTTTTTTTTTTTCTCACCTTTCCCCCCATTTCTTTCTACATATAATAGCTTTATTGACTCCTTTCATACTTTATTCCACTTCTTTCTCCTTTTTTTTTTTTTTTTAAATTATTCAACTTTTCCATGTGCTCCTGCTTTGTTAATGGAGCATATTTCAAATCGATCGAGAACAGTATATAGTTAGATACACTAACCCTTTCTTCTTTTCTTTACTGTAGGTTCTCTAATCTTGATGATGCTTGGTTGACAAGTGATACATACCTATATCTATACATATACATATATATATATATATATGTATATATGAGGAGAATTAACAACATGTTATGAGCGAGAGTTTTGTATTCATGTCTTATATTTATCTCTTAAATGAGTTTGAAATTTAACAGTAATTAAGTTTTTCTTTATCAAATTTATATAATTAATCAGGACAATTTTAAAAACAAGATGATGAAATCTAGATGATAATTAAGCCAGTATAACTTAATTATTAACTAGAATATATTAGGTATAAATCATGTCATCAGCAATTCACTGTTAACAGACAATTTTGAAGGACTAGACTCCAGGTGGTTTCTCCAAACTAATTATTATGAGAAATTACCTGAATATTCTAATAATAATTTTATATCCCAGATGAAAAAAGGGACCTAAAAAATGACAAATTAAGGGATATATAACCATGATCATCATCCTAACCATCTTATCCTGTCACCTTATCAAAATTTTTGTCTTTTTTCTGTGTGGATATAGATGAATATATACATATATATATAATTGCTTTGCATGCATGCAATCAATTTCTTGATAGTTTTCTTAAGATAAGCAGTGAAGAAGAAGAGTAGTATTTATAATTAGGAATGTTTGTTATATATATCTGGAGGGATAATTAAGGTATATATAATTAATAGAGATTTTACAGAATAATTAGTCAATTTCCTGCTGCATATATATATACATATACATATATATGCATGCCAAGTGAAAAGAATTTGCATGAAAAGAAATCATCTAAAGTAATATTAGAACATGTTCTATGTGTCTTTCTACACACATAATGATTATGATTAATTTGGGAAGTACTAACTAACATTAATATATTCTTAATTACCTGAACTACTGTTTGATTACAAGAATCTTAATGATCGACCACTTCCTTTTACTGTCAAGTGTGTATATATATATGTATATGTATGTATGTATTTCTGTGTGTCCCACTCCCAATCCCACAAAGAAAAAAAGGAAATTCATCTATCTAAAAGGAATCACCTCAAGTTGGGGGAAAAATTGACAATACAAAGTTGGTTAAAAAAAAAATCTAATCTTGTAGTGACACGGTATATATAACGATAGTTTTTTTTAATCCATTTTTAACTTTTACAAGTTCAAGATTTTTCGATAATGCTAGCTATATACACCTCCACACTATAAAAAGGGAACCATAAATCTTGTAATATTTGCACCCAAAAAAAAAAAAGGAAAAAACTCAAAAGATTCATATTGATTTCCAATTCCCTTCTCTTGATTTCTTCTTTTTCTTTTTCTTTTGCCATAGCCAAAAACAAAACTGATATTTCATTAGTTAATTTCACAAACAGGGAGGCACAAATGGAGGCATTACTTGATGATCGTGATCGTCGTACGAGAAGAGGTGCAGCTGCAGGTTCTTCTTCTCGGGGGCCGCCGCCGGAACCGAGGAATTGTAACTACCGATACCAACCGACAAAGCCGCTTGTTTATCAGGTGAATCCAGCTGTTCCTGCTACTCATGAAGAAGTGGTCATGAATAGCTATGATACCTTTACGAATAATATTCACGATCGCGTGGTTGGTGTGGATTACTACTCTACGAATAATAAGAAATCCACAGGCATGGCTTACTAAATTAATTGATCTTTAACCTCTAGAGATATATGTATCTATCTATCTATATATATATATATATATGTACGTACGTACCAGGTGTTTTTTGTACCCACGCGACTAGTGTTTTTGCTGCTTAATTATACAGTAATTAATTATAATCAAGTTAAGTTAATCTTGGATCTTGTATGATTAATTAACATGTGTTATATACAAGTCGATGGATCGATCATGGTCTGATCTCCGGCAGGTCTGTTAATTTCCAGACATCTTGGAGATCGGTACAATGATGTAACAATATTCTAGTTTTTATGAGTACTAGAAAAAAAGCAAAAAAAAAAAAAAAATCACTGAACTATTTTATGTATATATATGTTGGGTTGGCATCCGATCGATCCCAGAGGAACTGTTCATCATTTAGAAGTTTTTTTTTTTTTTTTTTTTAATATATATATATATATATATATATATCAATTTAAGAGTAGCATGAATATACCTGCATGGTTGTATATCTTGCATGTATATATACACACATACGTTGTTGTGTCTGTCTGGCTGCTTTCTCTCTCTATTTATATACTTAGATAGAAATTCCGCCAGCAAGTATGGAATGATATAAATGAGTTTTTTTTTTTTTTAATTTTTTTTATTAGTTATGAACAAGAAATCACATCATTTAAAAAATTATAAAAATTGATTTATTTTTATTGAAAAATTTTAAATATCTTTTGTCTTTATTTTCCTTCATAAGAATAATTAAGAAACATTAGTTAATAAATATTAATGATATAATATTAAAGAAAAAAATGCCAACAAATATAATTGAATTTCCTAATTTGACAATTGACAAATAAAAAAAATTTTGATTTTTTTTTCCCTGAATGTGACAAGTAAAAAAAATAGAAAGAAAACTTATTATAAATATAAATGAAAATAACGGTCATGTGAAATAATATTTGAAATGAGAAATATATTAAATTAATAACTTAATACATAGAGAATTAAATATATTATAATATTATGTATATACATAAAAATATATAATGAATATAATTTAATAAATTATAAGATATATATATATATATATATATAAAATAAATAATATATATA
>JAXGGT010000035.1:889227-900505 GCA_035583425.1 Marsdenia floribunda | reverse complement strand
AATATTTTTTGTATATGTTTTTATTGTCATCAATTCAATGCCTTGCCCGCCTCATTCGCATGTATATATATACATACAAAGTTGAAATTAATATATATATATATATATAGCATCTGTTTTGTTTATCCAAACAAAATTGAAAAGATTCTTAATTAGGAAAATGGCTAATCTTGAGGTTGGGAGTAATCACATCCCTAAACTAACGTAAATTCAACAAATCAAGAAATCATCAACTGATGAAGTTCGTCCGTTGAGTTTTCAACTACCTGCCATGCATTAATTCCTGGTTCTTATTTATTCTTCTCTTTCACCAAAAAGGGGCATTTAACGCACATTTTTGCATGGAACAGAAAGAACTCCTCACCCCTTCAATTCATATCTTCGGGTAGGAGCTGCAAAGAAATTGATATATTTAATTATATATATATAAAAGAGAATAAAGAGGGGTTTTGATTTTTGCAAAAGGCCATGGCAAGTCGTGCTAGCAAGATCCATTTCCTGATCTTGCTGTGTACAGCACTGGCCTCCTATTGCAATGTAGCCCTCGCCGCAGGTGAATCTGGTGGAGTTATATTTAACGTTATGAAATTTGGTGCCAGACCTGGAAAACAAGATTCCACTCAGGTGATCATGAATCCATCAACAATTTTCTCTGTATATATATATTTAATGAATATATACATGATGCTTTTTTTTTGTTGTTGCTTTTTTTCACCATGCATGTTATATACGTATACGTACTGTACACAGGCTTTTGTTAAGGCATGGAGGGCTGCTTGCGATTTCAATGGATTAGGCAGAGTTTTTGTTCCTGCGGGGGATTATACAATTGGAGAAGCCATCTTTCAAGGTCCCTGTGTAAACCGGAATCCTGTTTTCACACTGGCGGGAAACTTAAAAGCAGTCCCTGATGTTTCTGAATATACGGGTCAGGGTTGGATCACATTTGATACGATCGATGGCTTGGTTATCACTGGCGGAGGCACCATCGACGGCCAAGGCGCCCAAGTCTGGCAATACAACGACTGCAAAACGAACTCTGACTGTGTTCATTTACCGGCCGTAAGTCATCATCATCTGCCAATACAATATTCTTTAATTTTTCATATAATTATTATCTATATATTGGGGTGATATATATATATATATATATATATATATTGCATGGATGGATGCATATGCAGTCAATTCGATTCAACAACGTGAAGGATGCAAGGATAAGGGGTATTAAATTTTTAAACGCCATGGGATTTCACATGCACATTACCAACAGCTATCTAGTTAGAATCCACAGGTTGAGTATCACAGCTCCCATTGATAGCCCAAATACTGATGGAATGCACATAAGCAAATCCCAAGCAGTGAAAATTTCAAGAAGTATCATTAGAACAGGAGATGACTGCGTCTCCGTTGGCCAGGGAGCTGTAAACGTTACCATCAACCAGGTAACCTGCGGTCCTGGACATGGCATCAGGTAATTAATTAATTAATAATCCCTCTTATAGTTAATACGTACGATTAACAAAAGCAGCAGATCATAAAGAAAAACATATATATGAACAATGAATCTAATAATCCTATATCATCTTCTGAACAAATTAAACAGTATTGGAAGTCTTGGTAAGTATGATAACGAATTGGACGTTCGAGGGCTGATCATAAAAAACTGTACCTTGTTGGGCACTACAAATGGGTTAAGAATCAAGACATATGAACAATCAGATCCCAGTGTAGCTGCTGGTTTGCTTTTCAAGGACATCAGAATGGAAGATGTTAGGAACCCCATCGTCATTGATCAACACTATGGTGGAAGTTCCGGCAAGGTACGTATATATATATGTATACAATATCAAACCTAGGATTAATATATATACATACATATATATCCTCTCTTATTAATATATATATATATATATATATATAATTAATTTGCAGGGATCATTGGTAAAAATCAAAGATGTATTCTTCCAAAACATATACGGTACATCAGTTTCCCACGAAGCAGTCACTCTACAGTGCAGTTCTGTGTCTCCTTGCGAAAATGTTCGGTTTGCCAAAGTGAATTTGAAGCACGTTGGGACTCTTCCTCTTATCTCTACATGTGAAAATGCTAAAGTCCAGTCCATTGGCATACAAATACCTTCCATATGTAACTAATTTGAGAGATAAAATACTTTCTTTTTTCTTGTCAATTTTTTTTTTTTTTTTTTTTAACTTCTAATTCAAAAAAAGGTAAATAGAGCAATTTGAATTTCCTTTTTCTTTTTCTTTTTTAATTATTTTTTCCTTTACTTATAAATGTCTTATATATATATATATATATATATTATGTATGTTTAGTTAAATATGTTATCCCTTCTTGCTCACTAGAGATTTTTTTTTTTTTTTTTTAAGAGCTTTGAGGTGCTGCTTTTTAATTGGTAAAGAGTGAAGTATGTCTAAGACATATTTTTGTTTTTAATATAATTTTTTATTATTTTTATTATTATTATTGGAAAGAAATCGATATTTTTTTATTTGTAATTTTAAGTGTTTTTATTGAAAGAAAGAAAATTGAAAAGATATTTTAATTTTTTTAATAAAAAATATATTAATTTTTGTATTTTATTAAAATATATGATTTATTGTGTGACAAATAAAATAAAATAAAATAAACATTAATTTCAACCATTACTTAATTACAAATAGTAGGAGACAAATAATCAAATTATTTGTCAAACTTAGGACGCATTGCTTATATGCGATTTTCTTGGACTAAGAAAAACAGTCAAAACCCCAAAAAAAATTTACTTCATTTTGGCCGCTGAAGCTGTCCAAGTATCAACCATGGCGGTCTCTGCGAACCGGCGCAAGTTAGCAGCTCTTCTCTTACGCACTCTCTCTTCTCCGTCTCCGTCGCGTTCGCGCTTGTCTCTTCCGGTCTTCAACATTCAGTACCAGGAACAACGGCCGGCTCCGAATCCGTTTAATGTGCCAACCAGGAACAAGACGTCCGGGTCGGGTTACTCGCCTTTGAACGACCCTTCGCCGAACTGGAGCAACCGGCCTCCGAAGGAGACGATACTGCTCGATGGTTGTGACTACGAGCATTGGCTTATAGTTATGGAGTTCCCCAATGATCCTAAACCCTCCGAAGACGAGATGATCAATGCTTATGTTAAAACCCTTGCCTCCGTGATTGGGAGGTACTATTTCATTTTGTTGATTGATTCATTCGTTCTCAATTTTATTTTTTAGTCAATCACTTCAATCAGAAATTGATGCAAAGAATATGTCTTTGCTCAGTTCTTGCTTCAAGATTACAATTTTATTTGAGTGGTAATCTTGTGTTTTCTTTCAGTTTTGTTGCCTAAGATTTCCTATAATGGTCCAGATTATATATGACTTGTTGATGGGCATTGTGCACTATTTTTGCTTGATTGGCTTTTGCATCTTTATTCAATGTAGCCTTATGTAAAGTTGTTTCTGGAAATGGTTTGTGAATTTGAACTAAAAGGCACGAAAATCTACTCATGTACAAGCTGGATTTCTTTTTCCCTATGGATTGATAATTTATGAGGAGAGACGAGAAATATGTGGTATAATCCATTTGGGAAAGCAGAGCATAAATATCCAATAGCATCAGCACGAAATCGGTTTGTCTTTTCTGTGAAAGGATGTAGCCCCTGTTTCCTGAGTTGTGATTAGTTCGGGACTAAAAAAATGCATGTGCTTTGATTTATTATCCAATTTTTCTCTCTGCTCATGCAGCGAAGAGGAGGCAAAGAAAAAGATATACTCTGTTTGTACAACAACATATACAGGTTTTGGTGCCCTGATATCAGAAGAGCTCTCATACAAAGTTAAAGGTATTCATATTAACTTTTTATGAAATTTTGATGTGCGAATTTAATGTTGAGATGCATCTAAGAAGTTCCTTCGGTTTCTTGCCACATTTGAAATTTGTCTCATTCATATTCTATAATTTGATTTATCTTATTTCTTTGCCACTTTGGTTCTTATAATCTGTATGTAATGAAGCTTCATTTGAAGCTCAAATCCCTCGTCAAGCATTAATTAGTAAAGAAAACAAAGTTTTATGACCATTGAATAAAATGATAATCCAGAATATTACAGGACAGATCTTCAGTGACAGCACTCTTCTCTTTCTTTCCATGTCTATTCTACGGTTATGGTACAATGTTGATTCAGTTTTATGTATGTCTGGAATATGTTAGAATTTTTTCCTTGCTCAATTTGCAATATAAGATGGAATTTAAAGGTTGAGAGAACTATATTTCTTTTGGTTCTGTTTCACATCTACCATTGTGTGATCTTATCTAGATTTACCATATATTCTTCTTCTATTTTTCCACACTTTAGAAATGAGCTCTTTTGGAAAGCTGGGGGTAGGGGGAGGTTAACTAAAAATTTTGTAGTAATAGATTACTTTGTATTAATTCTCAATTTCCTGTTCTAAACAGGTTTACCTGGTGTTTTATGGGTTCTACCTGATTCATACCTTGATGTTCCCAACAAGGACTATGGAGGTAATCACACTTAAAAATGGTTCACTACCTGATTAAAGCTTTCTACTACTGAAAGACTTGCACTTTGCTGATCATTTTTTCATGACTAACTCATTGTCTTATCATGGATTTCCAAACAGGGGATCTATTCATTGATGGGAAAGTCATCCATAGACCGCAGTATAGATTCAACGAGAGGCAACAGACTCGTAACAGACCTCGCCCTCGCTATGATAGGCGTCGGGAGACTATGCAAGTTGAAAGAAGAGATTCAATTCGAAAAGACACTTGGTCTCCAAATCAACAAGGCCCCCCTTCCCCACAGCCACCAACATCAGTGAATAACGAAAATGTAGCTCAGGGTGGCAGCAGCGGTTACCAAGCAGAACAAGGTGGGTTTAAGGGAAGCAGTGCCTGAGAATTCTATATAGTTAGGTTACTAAAAACATAGAAGCAAATGCCTACCAAAGTTGAACACAACAATTTTTGCTATTCTTATTAGTTTAATTCTCCATGGATACTCTGTTGGTGCTTTGTTTGTTTCATCAATTAGAGATGTCTTTGGGTTGTATATTTATTTTCAAAAACCCTTTTCTTGACACTTAGAAAGGGGAGATTTTGAACTCCATTGTCATGAGTATCATGTCTTACAGCCATTGTGTTGCTGGGTTTTTTTTCTCATTCTCAAGATCATCTCTACTGCATCTTCTCAATTTTACCATATATACATATATATTCCAAAATCCTAAAACCATACAAATCTTTCAAGAAAAATATTGAAGCTTCAAAATCATTTCAAGAAAAAATAATAATAATAAATAAGGAAAAATTAAAATGCTGTCACAATATGGAAGCATACTTATCCAATAAATTGCAGAATATTCCTTGCCATAAGGGAAAAAGGGCAAAAAAAAAAAAAGAACATTTCTCAATGTTATAAAGTTATTGAAGTCTTAAGATCGAAAGCCTTTTTATTCAAAGAATACCCAAAATTTATTTTAATGAATTTAAAATTTAATTAAAGTTAAAAAATAAAAAACAAAAATTTTGTACTTCCGATCCCAAGGCCAAATAATAATTAGCTCAAAGCTCCGGACAAGTAAAAACGCCAGCTCCGTCCATTCATCATTTCTCTCTCGTCTATCTAGGTTGGGGCGAATCGTTGCATTCTTTTTTCATTGCTGTGAGTCTTGATTTCTTTATTCTTGATAATCCCAGTTTCAGTATCATAAGGTAAGTTTATGAATCCACCCCAGATCTCTTATTGTGCCCTGTTTGATTTTGATTTTTTTTTTTTTTTTTTTTTTTTTCCTTTTTCCTCTCAAATTTTGATCTGCGTTTTTCGTTTCTTGATATATGAATCTTGATATCATTTTTCAAGGAAAGTTATAATAAAGCAGAAGAATGAATTCAAATTACGGTAAATCAAATGCGAAATCCGGTTCTCTTAATGGGTTTGATTTTGATTTGGGGTTGAATTCGAACCGCGCTCGATCCCTTAATGATCAAAAGAATCAGACTTCGTCATACTCATCTTCATCATCGTATACTGGTTATTCATCGAAGCCGAGTGCCACGCCATCGTGGACATACCAGCCTAATAAGCCCTCTTGGACTCATCAGCCCGCTGCTTCAAATCAGGCAGGAGCTGGTTCCTTGTCGGGCCCATCGTCCATGGTAGGGGATATATTTGGAAAGACTTGGAGTTCTTCCGCCCCTTCAAGAACTGGGAAGTCTGATACTGGAATTGGAAAGAAAGATACCAACTTGTTTGGTGATTTGGTAAACTCATCATTTGGCCAAAACAAGGGTAATAGCAATGTGCCTTTGAAGAATGCTGCCCCAGCTGGTGTGAGTAAGAGTTCATTTTCAATGGGGGGTATGGCTGATTCATTGCCAAAAACAACTAGTTCTTCAAAAACTGGTGGAAATTGGGGTTCAAGTGATAGTTTTGGGAGCTATACTAGTGGATACAATGTTCATAACAATGTTAGACCAAATGTGAGTTTGAATGGAAATGCTAATATAAGCTCTAATCTTGGTGGTCCATCAATGAAGAGTATGGCTGGAAGTGGAGTTGGAGTTGGAGCTGGGATTGGTTCCAGCAAGGATCCATTTGGATCATTGGTTGATTTTAGTTCAGAACCTAGTGGTGGCATGAACTCGGGGAATAAAGGAAATAGTAAGACTAAGGTTGGAGATGATGCATTTGGGGACTTTCAGAATGCTTCAAAGACAAATAATCCAACTTTCCCATCAAATAACTTTTCTGAGGCAAAAAGTAATTCAATGGGGTCGACTGCAGGGGCTACTTATTCTAACTTGGATGATTTTGGATTTGCTAGTAGTAGTCAGTCTCAGAGTCAGCCCTCAGTGCATTCAACTTTCGCTGATGATTTTGGATTCTCTAGTGGTCAGTCTCAGAATCAGCCTTCGGTCCAGTCAACTGGAATGAATGATTTTGACTCATTGTTTTCATCTGCTGGTGGTACTGAAAAGGGGAGTGAAGGATTTGGGAACCAGCAATTTTCAGGAGGTGATGACTGGGGGATGGATTCAGAGTTCGGAGGAGGGAATGATTCAGGTGGGACAACTGAACTTGAAGGCCTTCCACCTCCACCCGCTGGTGTTTCTGCTTCAGCTGCAAAGAGCAAGGGTTTGGATAATCACAAGCAGGGGCAGTATGCTGATGCTATAAAATGGTTGTCTTGGGCAGTCATTCTTCTGGAGAAATCTGGTGATGATTCTGGATCTATGGAGGTCTTATCATGTAGAGCCTCTTGTTACAAAGAAGTTGGTGAATATAAGAAGGCTGTTGCTGATTGCACAAAGGTAAGATAATTCCCTTTATCTTCTTCTTTTCATTTTATAATTCTCTACATCTTCCTGGCAAAATCAGGTTACTGTGTTTTTCTTGATTAGATGAAGTTAGATATAAGAATCTGAAATTGGATGTTAGTTTCTAAATCAAGGTCGATATTTCGCAACTAAACCTAGTTTCTTTTAATCTTCCTTGAACTTGAGCCAAACTACACTGAAAGGATACTTAGCATGAGTCTAAATGAGCTATGTCATATGCAAGTTTGAAGCCCCCTTGTTGGGGGCAATACAAGCTACTAGTAATCCACCCCTTCAACATTTCATTGATTTTCAGGTTTTAGATTATTTGGACTATTTGGTGTTTTGGGATTTGGGTGGGTGGGGGGCGGGGACAAAGGATGAGTCATAAAGCTAATCCTGGCAGCTAAGGCAAACTCTTGTTTTATTGAGGACCTTTATTAGTTGAAGACATAAAAGTTCCCTCCATTTCTATTTGGCTTTAGCTTTTGCTTTCGTTAAATCTTGACTTCTACATGTTTTAATGTCATGACGTCTGTTGCTTATGGAATTGGCTTTTCATTGATGTTTTAATTTTGAAGACAATTTGTGTGGTTATTAATGGGTGATGTTTCAGCATTATGATAAAGCAATAAACAAGATATTTGATATTTCATGCATGACATGCTTCTTTCCGTAAGGATATTGAATTTTGTTCCTTTTCTGTTCAATTATATCAAAACTACATTTGGTTTTGGTTATGCAATAGGCTTACTTGCCAGCTTGTCCTGCAGGTGCTTCAACATGACGACAAGAATGTAGCTGTCCTTGTTCAGCGTGCCCTCTTATATGAAAGTATGGAGAAGTATAAGCTTGGAGCTGAAGACCTACGAACTGTAATGAAACTTGATCCTGGTAATAGAGTTGCAAGAAGTACCATTCATCGCTTGACAAAGATGGCCGGGTAGAGCAAGCTTGGAAAGATGATATCTCCATTGTTCCTGTGTAGTAATATATTTGACACATACAGTTGCCACTTAATACAAATTGGTGGGAAATTATAGCATATATTGTTTGGTTTTACACTTTATCGGCTATGTCTTTTTGACAGCATCAATGGTTGGTCATGTTTTACATCACTTGTTTCATGTAATTGGAAATTGTCTTTGAAAGAGTAAAGTATAGGACATGATGTATTATTTTTGGTCTATGGGTTAAAGTTTTTTTTTTTTTTTTTCAATTACATCACTTGTTTCATGTAATTGGAAATTGTCATTCTTTCTCTCTGAAATTTGTTTGAAAGAGTAAAGTTTAGGACATGATTTATTATTTTCGGTGTATGGGTTATTTTTTTTTTTTTTCTCAAAATAAGCAATTCTGTTTTCACATGCAAGAACTATTCATCTTGTCATTACATCTTACTCTCACAGCTTTGTGTACATGAATTATTTTTGTAGTTTGATATACACTGTGATGTGCTAAATTCTGCTCTTAACAAGTGCCGCCAAGCCACATTGAGCATGTAGAGCTACTTCTCATGTACGACCGGTGAGTTTCCTGGATTCTCTCAACTCTTACTTGTTTAATGTTCAAGTATTAGATCTTCTTTGATTCTGAAGAGCTAGACCATCCCATGTAGTACCAGAGCTTGAATAAGTTTTACCCTCCTGTCCTATTTGACTCAAGCTTGTGTTAAAAGAATCATGTATATAAAGTAGGTTCCTCAGAATGACCATTCCCTATCTGAAAATGTAAAATAAAATAATATATATTCTGCCTTAGATTTTGTTGGAGGGAAAAGGAAAAATCTGGTAATATATCCTCTTGTTCTAGATGCAGCATATATATATATATATTTACTGTTTTATCTTGCTGAGGCTGTTTCCATGCATTTGAATATTAGAGATCATTAGTCTACTTCGTACTGGTTGTAAACAAGAAAAAAAGATTCAATTATCCACGTGTTATGGTTGAATTTGATATTGATTATGTTTGGTAGTCAAGGACAGGTCAGAATTTTCAACATATGCAAAAAAGGTAAGAAAACATTTGTCTGGAAGAAGAAAAAGAGGTACTCTCTTCTTTTCTCTTAGTCAGCAGGATTCAGCTCAAATGCAATGCATTATTTGTATAAATTCTTCCATTTGACTGTAACATCAAAGCTTCTCTCTCTCTCAATAATGACTTTAATAAACGAGTAACTTTTCCAAGTTTCACCATGCGTGAAAAGGAAATTCAAGACAGGTTTTTGATTCTCCTTCCTTCTGCTCCCCATAAAACACCCCACCACCCTTTTCTTGCTGAAGTTTCCTTGATGCCTCTCCTTTCAGTCATGTCCTTCCTTTCTTTTCCTTTGAATTGGTAAAAAGAAGTGTCTAAGCTCTTTATGTATGGCTAATGGCATTGGAAAAAATTCTTATGCGAACTTGGTCTAGTATGATTTTTTTTTTTTTTTTTTTTTTTTGTGGGGGTGGGGGTGTGGATTGGAGTCACTGCTCTTAGTAATTTGGATAATTAATTTAATTTGAGTTACGTTCGCAAAGTTTGATTCAAACTGTAGCGAAGGTTATGATTTGTAGCACTCACAGTGAAAGTTGAATTAGGAATTTCATGTAACATTTATAAGTTTATTTTTCTTTGTTTACCGCACGAGGTATTCTGAATAGGTCCTAATTATGGGCAGCACTTTTAAGTCATGTTTACATTCAGAGTGATTCTCATTTGAGTCAGGTAGGTCCCTTGTGAAGAGTAAATTTTAGTCCCAAATTTTTAAACGGTTGAATACGTGAGTGTGGTTTTGATTCCACGACTGAGCGCCTATCATAGTCCCTAACTTGGATGTTACATTTCTTTTGTCCGAATGCCTATAATAGAAAACAATTTGCAGTGTGTGTGAAGAAATTTTGGCCTGTTCCTCGGGAAGAAGCCATGAATGATGGTGTCTGGAAGCAGTAACTGAAAGGTTTTCTGTTCTGCAATTTTCCCCTTAAATTCCGGCTTCCAAAAGGCCCAACTTATATTATTTGTTCATTTTTCTGCTTGATGCCATCACTTTTTCTCACAAAATTTGTCCTTTTTTCACCACCAAAAATTCAAGTTTTTATTCTCTTCTCAACTATCTTCGTCACAAAGTAAAGGCCATCAAAGGAGAAAATAGTCATTTCACAATCCCTATCTTTATTGCTAATTACTTAGTTTAATAACTTAATTAGTGGAACCCTTTTATCGTTAAATTACTTTTCCGATAAGAATTTGTAAATATTAGTATATTGTTACAAAATAATTTAGGGATTACAATTTTCTTGCACCATTTTAATATATATATATATATATATATATATGTTGGGCTGGGGGGGAATTAAAAAAGAAAGTCAGCACACCATCATTGAACCGGGGGTAACAAAAATTGTCCAGGTTCTCTTAATGAAAAATGCATTTTGGAATCCAAAGTCATGGAGATTCATATTTTCTTACCAAAAAAAAAAAAAAAAATTACATCTAATCTCGTAAAAATAAAATTTTGTATTTAAATTCTTTATTTGACATAAACAATATTGAGTGTTATGGAAGAATTGAAGTAAAAATAATAATAATAATAATAAGTTAGACTCAAACGTTGTGAGTGTTATGTAAGAGTTTAGTGAAATTTTGTTTCGAACAAACGTATATCTAATTATCATATAAGAATTAAGATGAGATTTTTTTCCTTAAACTTTACAATTACATAAATTGAAATTTGAACTTAGTAATTTTTATAATACTTGCGAGGCGCATACCAGTAAATCAAAGGTTATGCAGGTGAACTTTTAGGGTATTTTTGGATTGGAACTTTTTTTGAGAAAGTTCATTTTTTTCAAAAAGAATTGAGTCTGTTGTGAATAACGAGGAGTAAGGTGGGGCCAATGTAAGATGTTGTCTAGTAAGTGGGAGACAAAAATAATATATTTTATTAG
>JAXGGT010000035.1:858084-879968 GCA_035583425.1 Marsdenia floribunda | reverse complement strand
ATACGACTATAGGTTTGATCTTTTATAGAATTTTGAACAATTGAAATTTTGTTGTAATCTGAGAAGATAATGGCTGCGGCGACGGAGCAGTTGATGTCTGGAGGAACCTCAGCAACAGCGGGAGGAGGAGGATCGAAGTACGGGCAAATTCAATCTGAATCGGTGCCAGCGATGATGTCCTCTTTCTTCTCTTTCCATCTTCAAAGCCCTGAGTCAGCTCGAATTTTCGATGAGTTGCCTAAGGCTACTATTGTTCAGGTGTCTCGTCCAGATGCCGCCGATATTAGTCCAGTCATGCTCACTTATACTATTGAGTTCGAATACAAACAGGCATAGTCTTTACACTATCCTCTTGAATTCAGCAAAAAAGGAAAAAGTTCAGTCCTTTTTTTTTTTTTTTCAATTATAAATTTGTTGAGATTTTTACTTTTGGTATTGTTCGAGATTTGGACTCGAAAAATATATATAAATATATATATTTTGCCATCCTTTTGAAAGGTTGATCACTTAGGTACTTGGGTAAGAACTAAAAGTGTATGACTTGTTAGGATCAGAGGATTGATCATAGGTCATTACCCTTTTCCTGGAGCCTGAATGTATTTGGAGAGGTGGTGATTCATGAAATCTAAAGAAATTAAGTGGATTATAGGTTTAGAATTTGAAGTAAATTAATTTTAAGGTTTTACAAATTACTTTATAACTATCTTTTAGAACTAAAGAAATTCTCAGGTTCCATGATAGAAATTTATTGCCTGCTGAACAAAGACCATGTTCATTTTCATGAAAAATCAATTCAAAAAGAAAATAGTACGTGGATACTTTCGAAATACAGCATCCCAGATTCCTATTATTATTATTATTATATTTTTTATTCTTATTCAGAAAATATAATAATAAAAGGATTAAAAATATTGAATTAGAAAACACAAACTTAGTACAACCAGTAGGATGTTAGGAGGTTTTTGACACCATCTTCACTCATGGATATGATTTCGTCTAACCTTGTGATCGTGATTCTGTTGCATTTAGCCAGTCTTTCCATGAATACTTCATAATACTTCACTGAAACACTTATCCTCACTTCCAGAAGGATTCAGGGAACAAAAAATTAATCTTCATTGTCCTGTATATTGACATTTTGTCTTTCTTTTCCTTAGTTCAAGTGGCAGTTAGTGAAGAAAGCTTCCCAAGTATTTATTTTGCATTTTGCATTGAAGAAGCGAGCATTTATTGAAGAGATTCATGAAAAACAAGAGCAGGTACAGTTTTTCTTTCCCCACTTTTTCTCTTTATTATTAATATATTTTACAGTTAATTTTGTATCGAGCATTCTGTAGTGATTGGTCATCTTTCTGCTCATGTAACCAGAATGCTGCCCCTACTGAGTGGTATCTTGCCTTTTTCTTGCTTCATTTTGTAGGTTAGGGAATGGCTTCAAAATTTAGGAATAGGTGATCAGACAGCAGTTGTGCAAGAGGACGATGAGCCTGATGACGAGACAGCTCTTCTGCGTAATGATCCTCACCGTAATGATGAAAGTGTCAGAAACAGGTCAGTTTTGATAGCGTCTCTATCCTAACAGAAGGAAAACATGAAATGCAATAATTTCATCGTAATTCCGATGATTCTTACAGGTAGTTTTTTGTCCAGAGATGTTCCATCAAGTGCTGCTCTACCCATAATTCGGCCAGCACTATTACGACAACACTCAATGTCAGACAGAGCTAAATTAGCAATGCAGGGTTATTTGAATCACTTTCTTAGTAACTTGGATATAGTGAATTCACGAGAGGTATATGTTTTCAACATATGTTAAGGTCATCTTACTTGCAAACGATGCAGCAATTATTGTATCATATTGATTCTATGTGTGCATGCATCTTTTTTATGTATTAATGTAAATGATGTTTATTTTCACCTTTAGACACCAAGAGCTTCATTCACCTATTTGTCTTGGTAACACAACCCCAAATTGGATCTGACTAATAATTGCAAAATTCTTTTATGAATTGATCCAAATGGCATTCTAATATTTTTAGTGGAGTAGATTATACTCGTTTTTGAGGGAGAGAGGTCATGGTTGCACATTTTGTAGTTACAACCAAAACACTTGACCTTTTCTTTGGTGAAACAAAATATTGATATAGATTGAGTCACATGTGCCAACTGCCTGTAAAACTTTTTGTTGATTGCGGTGATGTAAAATTATGAATGCTTATATGGAACCTGAAATGTTTGAAATATTATGTTATAGGAAATTATCATTAGCAAATACTTCTCAGCAATGAGTAAGAAAGCAATTAACAGTTATGAGTTATTTCGTTTGACTTATTGACTGGTTATCCAGTATTACAATAATTACTAAGATCATGCAAAGTTTATTTGCATAAGCTATGATAGGAAGTAGAAGTAAGTTGGAGTATTTTGAATTCTAGTTGAATACAACTATTTTACATAGTGAAGAAAGTAGATTGTACTTTGCTTTCCAATTTACATATTGAGTATTGCCTACTTATATCTCTTGGTCCCCTTTTCATTGATCTTTCAAATGGAATGGTTGTCTGTAGGTTTGCAAGTTTTTGGAAGTCTCCAAGTTATCCTTTTCGCCAGAATATGGCCCCAAGTTAAAAGAAGAATATGTCATGGTGAAGCACTTGCCAAAAATCCCTAGTGATGATGATCATCAAAGATGTTGTGCATGCCAGTGGTTTAATTGTTGCAAAGACAACTGGCAAAAGGTTATTAATTTCTCTGTGGAGTGTACCATTGTTTAATTCCACAACATTTTTTTTTTTTCCCCTTTTTTAAATGTTCCTTAACTTCCAATTTTGCTTTCACTGAAAAATTAAAATTTGGTTCTTAGGTGACAAGTTTAATATGAAATGCATCCTGTATATTTTGACGAAAAGAGGGATCATGTTTGCCATCAGTTCCTTGCTGGACTATCTAGTAACTAACACTAGTTACTATTTTGGCAATTGTGGCTGGACTTTGACAGTAATAACTTGTCCGGATCCAGCAACTGGTCCTTTTATGTCTTACCAGACATTGTTTTTCCATTTAAGCATACAATTTTACCTTTCTTAACTTATTAATATTGATTAGGTTTTGAAAAAGTGTTATAAATGTAGAGGGCACTGGTAATCTTTGAAACTATGCTGTTTTTTTTTTTTTTTTGGCTTATGTCTCTTTCAGTTTCCTATTCTAATTCTGTTGGGTTTCTGATTGCTTCAGTCATGCAACCTTCACCACATGCTTTAGAGTGAGAAAGACTAGGGCTTATTTTTTGTGTCAGTGAACACTCCTTATGTCAGATCCTCCTGAATGGGCAGGCATTAGCTGGAAATCCCTTTTTCATGTCCTCCCTCTAGCATGTTCCATCTCATTAGCTTATTGGAGGGCAGTTAATGGTTTATAAGTCTAGTAGTAACTGACAAACTTTGGACAAATTATTCTGGATTTGTAAGAAACCTTTTTGTTTTGGAAAGGTTTAAGCAGATAATGTTTAGAAGTGAACATGTTCTTATTGGGACCCTGGAAAAGATGCTTGCATGGCACACAGATCAGAAGATCTCACCAACGCCTAATTGCATTCCAAAAATAGAAATACGTTTTGACACCACTTCTGTGTTTTGATTTGTGTTAACTGTAAGTTGGAAAATCGGAATTGAGGCTTATAACTGCAAATTGATTTTTGTACCATGCAATTTAACGGTAACTTACCTCTGCAACATTGCTCAAATGCTTTACTTTCTTTTTTCTTCCTCTGGTGCTTACAATGCGATGGAGAGAAATATCTGAAATCTGGATTCTTCTTCACTTCCACGTCGTTTATGCTTCTCCTATTATGTAATCATGATTTCTGTCTCCCCCAAATTTCTTCTCTTCCATCAATGTTGAAATGTTTGTTTTCCTTTGGAGCCTTGATCACAACAAACCATTTGCTTACATACTAGAAACTGATAATTTAGGTGTATTTGAAATTCAATATTATGTCAATAAAGAAGTGCTACACAGAATCTTCATTTTTATTAATGCACTTACTACTTTTTGTTGGATTATGTACAGGTTTGGGCTGTACTGAAACCTGGGTTTTTGGCATTTCTTAAGGACCCCTTTGATGCTCAGCCCATGGATATTATTGTGTTTGATGTACTGCCATCCTCAGATGGAAATGGAGAAGGTCGTGTCTCATTGGCAAAGGAAGTGAAAGATAATAACCCCCTGCGCCATTACTTTAGGGTGAGCAGTGTGTGTTATTTAATTCTTTATATTTATTTTCTCTTTCTCATACCTCAGAGCAGTATATGATTGTGGGATCTGTCATTTCTTCTCAAACTTCACCTTATTGGTTTTGTTGGTTTTCTTCAACCCTGGTCCATTTTGAGTTTTTTACAGTAGCATTCTTTTTAAAAGCAGTCTTTCTAAATACCAATAAAAATTTACGACAGGTGTCTTGTGGAATCCGAAGTATAAAGATAAGATGCAAGAGCAATGTTAAAGTAAAAGATTGGGTGGCTGCAATTAATGATGCTGGTCTAAGGCCACCGGAAGGTTGGTGTCACCCTCACCGTTATGGTTCATTTGCTCCTCCTCGGGGCTTGACAGAAGATGGTAGTCAGGCTCAATGGTTTGTTGATGGTAAAGCAGCTTTTGAAGCCATTGCTTTGGCAATTGAGGAAGCAAAGTCAGAGGTAAAATGTTTACTTGGATTATGTTTACCCTCTTCAGATATGTAATGAGTAGTGAATAATTATATCCTATTCCTCTTCCAGGTTTTTATATGTGGTTGGTGGCTCTGCCCAGAACTCTACATGCGGCGTCCTTTTCATGCTAACGCATCCTCCCGATTTGATGCTCTACTTGAAATGAAAGCGAAGCAAGGAGTTCAGGTATTGATGTTTATTGATGACCCTTTCTTTCCTGTCAGATCTAGGAACCTAGGAACTGTTAAAGATGCACTCCATGTCACTGCATTCTATATTGTTCATTATTTTCCGTTCTTCTTTCTATAAATTGGAATCACTTAAACTTGGATCTTCTATTATTTGTTTCTGCAGATATACATTCTTCTGTACAAAGAGGTTGCCCTTGCCTTGAAGATCAACAGTGTCTATAGCAAGAAGAGACTTCTAGGCATCCATGAGAATGTCAGAGTACTTCGCTATCCGGACCATTTCTCTAGTGGTGTCTATTTGTGGTAAATTTTTTCTTATTTCTTTCCTATTTTTCTTCTGTCTTAGAGGACCACTTTTAACATTGCAACTTGCACCAGCTACTTACAGCTGCTGACTCACTTCTGCTCATATGTAGGTCTCACCATGAGAAAATTGTCATTGTCGATAATCAAATTTGCTTTATTGGAGGACTAGACCTCTGTTTTGGTCGTTATGATACATCTGAACACAAAGTGGCTGATTACCCTCCCCTGATATGGCCCGGAAAGGATTACTATAACCCAAGGTATTTTCCACACTAGACATGTTGCCCTCCAATTGTTAACTTAATCCAGATTTTGTCAAGTGAGGAGTGATCTGATTTAATAGTCTTCTTCGGGCACTTTGAATAAGATTGAATTTCTTGTAGTTTTGGTAACCTATGTGGATAGAATTTAATATGTTGGTAAATTTTATTTTGAAATAGATTTTTTCCTTCCTTATTAGAGTGAATATGGAGCTGTTTTTTTTTTTTTTCAAATCCTTTCCCCCTTTTGTTTTCTGAGACCACAATCTACATCAAGATTGTTTAAGTTTCCTTGCATATTACTAATTTCAGAGAATCAGAGCCAAATTCTTGGGAAGATACAATGAAGGATCAACTAAATCGTGAAAAATATCCACGTATGCCATGGCATGATGTCCACTGTGCACTTTGGGGACCGCCTTGCCGTGATATTGCAAGACATTTTGTACAGAGGTGGAACTATGCAAAGGTGACTAATTGACTACAACGTATCCACAATTGCTTTCAAAAAGAGATTTCTGGTGACCTAAATATTGGTTCCTAATCTTTCAGAGAAACAAAGCTCCATATGAAGAAGCAATTCCACTTCTTATGCCACAGCAACACATGGTCATTCCCCATTATATGGGAATGAACGCAGAGAATGGCTGTGAAAATGAGAATCTTGAAATTTCAAACTCTGATGAAGGCATCAAAAGGCAGGGTTCTTTTTCAGCTCGATCTTCTTGCCAAGATATCCCTCTTCTTTTGCCCCAGGAAGCTGATAGCCTCGATACCTTCAAAGAAGAACCAAAGTTAAATGGTTTTGACAAGGAACACAATTTTTATGATCAAGCAAGCAAGGCCAGCAGAAATCCTTTCTCTTTCCGGAAATTGAAACCTGAACCATTAATTCCAGATATGCCAATGAAAGGTTTTGTAGATGACCTGAATGCATCTGACATGCAACAAGAGTTGTCCTCTATGCAGTCTGGTACTAGAGCTCCACATAACGAATGGTGGGAATCACAAGACCGAGGTGGTCAAGTTGATCTATCAGATGAAACTGGACAAGTTGGTCCCCGTGTTCCATGTCGGAGTCAGGTGAGACTGAAATCATAAATGCACTGTTTTGGGGTTATTATGTCAGTTAAGTTTTAGAATTTAGGTATTCATATACAGTAAGCTGTTTGGGAGACATGCATAAAATTTAATATTAATAATCTATAGATTCATAACTCTGATATGAGCTCAAGAGTGTCACTATTTTGTGTTTTTTTATGAATAATGGATATGTATTTTAAATCCATGGTAAGAAATCATAGTGAAATTTTATTAAAGGAACAGTCACCAAGAAGAATAATCATTTTGCTCCTGTGTAGAGATCTATTCACATGCACCTGCAGTCTCATCATATGTGAATAGAATATGTCTTGTGCATTAGATTGAGTTATGCATGCACTTCATTTTACTTAAATTTATATTATCTGCAGCTGTTATTGTATCATAATGCAATGGGCTAATATCCTAGAACTCTGGAACATTAACTCCTGTCACATTGATCCTAATATAACTGCCTTTTATTTTCTAATGATTATTGGTGCTAATTGGGAACATAGTTTTGGAGAAGTGTACATACAATTCTTGAGAACTGGATTACTATCATATTGAATCGCATATGCTTATGAATGTAAAATTTGCTTTATCATGAAACTAACCTTTATCTTTCAGTGAGAAGATGCTCCACAATAGATATTTGGAAATGACACTCTTCAGTTGGTGGAGTATTAGCATAAGAAAAGCATTATGATTCTGCAATGACTAATTTGAACTAAAGTGCTTTCCATGCCTCTATCCAGTGGGAAGTCCTATACCTTGCTTTCTTCTGGTGTGAATTATCTAAGACTAAACGCCAATATGTGATGATGTCATAACTGTGGATTTCTTGCCAATATCTCTTCAATAATATTTCCATTATCTTTTTACCCATCCATCTGTCTTCAGGTTATAAGGAGTGTCAGTCAATGGTCAGCAGGAACAAGTCAAATTGAAGACAGTATTCACAATGCTTATTGTTCTCTTATTGAAAAGGCGGAACACTTCATTTATATTGAGGTTTGTAGCATCCTCCTTATTCCTTAAGATGTCAAACTTCAATAAAATTCTATGCGGCAAGATATTATGGCAATATCTATGAATCCTATTTGTGCAGACTTCCTCTAGTTTTTATTACTTTACAGATGTTAGTAGAACTTTACTATATATGGAAAACCATGGGAACAGTATGTTGCTTAGTTTTAGGAAGGAATATTCTGGTATATGTGATCCTAAAATTTCCTGTCATTTTTTATTAGCCACGCATTTTATTACTGCATTTGACAAATGAAAATAGTCATCAGTAATGCTTCCTAACACATAAACTGGGAACAAAAGTTTCTTCTGCTGAAGTTCTGAATAACAATAGTGGGTCCACTCTATTGGCTAAAGTAAGCAAGATCATCAATCTCAAAGCAACAAATGGATACTAGTTATGAAATAGTGTATGTCAATTTGTGATGGACTTCAAAATTAAATATAGAGGCTAAAATGGATGATGATGGTGGAGTTATTCATCAAGGACTCATATATGGAGAAGATCTAAAAGTATCACACTAGGTTTGTAAAGCGTCACACCTTAGGGTTCAATTGTATCACAACCAGATTTATGGAAAAGACGTAGATTTTTATTAATTAAAATAGTCAGCATTCATGATGAACTAAGGATTCCTCTAGCTATTAGATTCTAAGACAATATCCTGCACCTGATAGGATTAGACTTTAAGACTTTAAACTGAGATAATTAGGACATAGGACTACAAAATAGAAACCAACCTTGAGACTTTCTGGAACTCATTGAATTACTGAAAGATTCCTTAGACTCTTAATAATGAATTGATAAAAGACAATGAAATACCCAAAGACAGGGTTTAAGCAACCATGTCCTAACTTCCATATGAGTTTGTATGCCAAATTTAGGTTTAGCTTTAGATTAGAGGGGTCAATTCTCCACCTATGACCTTAATGGTATCTGTCGCTGTTTCTAAGACTAAATGCTGCTCCTTGAAATACGGCTTTCATGTTGGCAAATGTGAATGTTGTAAATGGCCTTACTAAATGTACTATTGTTTCAGTAGTTTTTCTTTCAAATTCAGGTTTGTTTACCGTGCAAGTATTTCAATTTGCCTTTTGATTCTTTTGGTTACTTCACATTTCAAAGCTAGAAAAGTTTTAAAGATTTATTTCTTAATCTTACTAAGATTGCATTGCAAACTTGTTCCAGAATCAGTTTTTTATCTCTGGTCTCTATGGAGATGATATCATAAGGAATCGTGTACTTGATGCACTACGTCAACGTATTATGAGAGCTTATAATGAAAAGAAGTGTTTCAGGGTCATTGTTGTCATACCACTTCTTCCAGGCTTCCAGGTACTAACTGGTTGTTTCCCTATCCTCACTTTTGGAGCATTTCTTTTCAATGTGTATCATCTCTTGACCAGGGAGGTGTGGATGACGGTGGTGCGGCATCTGTGAGGGCCATTATGCACTGGCAATATCGAACAATATGCAGAGGGCAGAATTCAATTATACAAAGTCTATTTGATGTCATTGGGCCACGAGTGCATGATTATATATCTTTTTATGGCCTTAGATCTTACGGTAGACTATTTGATGATGGTCCTGTTGCTTCCAGTCAGGTACCCCTTTCCATTCCTTATTGTTGTCCTTTTAATAGACTAGTGTATTTAGTCTTGTACAAACATATTCTTGCTTATGTTCAATCCAAAATGCCATATACTTGTATGTACATGTGATTACACTTCCAAATTATTAATGCTATAGTTGGAGATATATGTAGTTACGAAGTAATAGGTGCTTCCATTTGGGGATGCTGACTATGTAGAAAACCCTGTAGGTTGTGGTATAATATCTTTAGAACATGTGGTTTTGAACTTGTATGCTCTGTAATTGGAAGCTAAATGGATTTTTCATCCCAGATATACGTGCATAGCAAGATCATGATAGTTGATGACTGTACAGCCTTACTTGGATCAGCTAATATTAATGACCGAAGTTTGCTTGGATCAAGGGACTCTGAGGTACTCTGTTTTCTCCTAATTTATTTTGTCTAGTTTTCTCCTTTTCCAAATTCTACAGGACAGTGAACTTTAAGAAAAATTTCGTAGCCAAGACTGACATTTCAGACCTCAATGAAAATCTCTCTTCTATCATCTTTACCCTAGCTATGACATTTCAGCATTACTGTTATGTCAAGATATTAAGTTTCAATCATGTTATACTCATCCACAATTCCCTTGTAGCTGCACTTTTCACTATGTTGTCTTCTCTCTATGGATTCCATATGTGACTCTTTGTTTCTTTGTCTGTGTTCTAACAAGCCATGTGATGTTATTTCAGATCGGGGTAGTTATTGAAGACAAAGAAATGGTAAATTCATCAATGGGAGGCAGGCCCTGGAAATCTGGAAAATTTGCATTTAGTCTAAGAATTTCGCTATGGTCGGAGCACCTTGGCCTTCGAGCTGGAGAGGTTGGATATATTAATTTAGAATTCAGTTTTGGATTAGCCTAAATGGTGGTGAATCCATGTTAGACAATTTAAAAATTGTTCATCAACAGAGTAACTGAAACGGAATGATTGAATACTTCTCGCTTTTCTTCTTTCATCCTCTCACTTTTTTAGTTTCTTAGATTTAGCTGATGACCTTTTTTTTTCCCACTTCATAGGTTGGTAAAATAAGTGATCCAGTTAGTGAGTCAACCTACAAAGATATATGGATGGCTACTGCAAAGGTTAGTACATCAGATGTCATACAAGATTTTTCCTTCAGTTAGAGAAATGTTGCTTTTTACTTCATTTTATGATCATCTTGGTTGGGGAAAAGAATACAATTAGTTTGATTGCAGTAGTTTTCTTGCTAATTTCTTAAGTTACCTCTCCAACTAAATGCCGGCCACAATATTTTGTTGCAGACAAATACGATGATCTACCAAGATGTTTTTTCTAGTATACCTAATGATCTAATACATTCGAGGTATGCAGCCTCTTTTCACATTTCCTCCTTTGTTGCTTTCAGTTGTGTAAACTTTCATGTAATCGCATGCAGGGTTTCGCTCCGGCAATGCATGGTTTACTGGAAAGAAAAACTAGGGCATACCACCATTGATCTAGGAATAGCCCCAGAAAACATAGAAAGTTATCAGGATAGAGATATCAAGTGTAGTGATCCTATGGAAAGATTACAATGTGTGAAGGGGCATCTTGTTTCTTTCCCTATGGATTTCATGTGCAAAGAAGATCTAAGACCTGTATTCAATGAAAGTGAATACTATGCATCAGCTCAAGTTTTCCACTAAACCATAACGAAGAGTACATAAATAAATCAAGCACACAACTTAGTGCTACCTTGTTGTGTAAAGGTAAGTTTCTGGTGAAACAAGCAATACAGGTGCGTACATAAGAAGATCTTTCTGGAGATTTTGGGATCAGAAGTGCCCATGTCAAGACCTCAAGATCCAATTAAAAGGATGCATAACTCAGAGAATTTAAGCTAAAACAAGCCTTTACTTGCTGCTTTCTCCCTCATTTTCCTTCTGATTTAGGTTTTGGGCAGTCAGGTTTGTAGGGAGTTTCTCTGAAACGGATGCACACAATCTGCTGTTTCAACCTATGGCCATGGCAAAGATACCAATCCTTCGCTATATGTTTAGAAATGGTCAATTTTTACATACCTTGTTCAGTAGAAGCAGCTTTCTTTAAGCTGCAAAAGATGACGGGCTTATACCCTTTGATTCCTCCATCATATATATATTTTTTTTCCATTTGAACGATTTTTCCTTTGGGAGTTTGGTAAAGCTCCTTGGCCATAGTTTCCATGGCCACTATATCTCATGTATTTAATACAATAAAGATTATATGATATTTATAGTTTAGAATTTAGAAATAAAATGATTATTTGTAACTCTCTCTCTTATGAATAAATTTTAATTTAAAAAATAAAAACCATGAAGTATTAATTTTGGAAGGAAAAAAAAATAAAATTTTATATTTTGAAAAATAAAGCTTATGCCCGTGTTTAATTTTGGAAGGGAAAAAAAAAAAAAAAAAAAAACTTAATGATGAGAGGGATACCATATTATGTATCTCCTTAGTGCGTTCCCCCAAGAATCACAAAGTGGTATCACAAAAAGAAGCGTAAAAGAGGTAAAACTCTCGGAACTTTGTTTCACCGCAGTGGAGAATTTCTCTTACCGTTAGCCTTGCCGGGAAAATGTTTATTTTGAGTCTTTCGGGAAAGTAAAAAATTACCTTCTTCTGTATTTCATCTGATAATATGCATTATTCTGTGTAAGGGTTTTCATTTTTAAGTTTAATAAGACTTGATTGACATGGGTCAATGGAATTGATTTCAAGATCGAATTTTTTAATCTGCAATTTGAAATTTTGATGAATGTTGTTCTAATGGGTTTGTTGGTTTGCTTTGATTCGATTTCTTGTAGGAGTGGTTAGATGACAACATCTGCAGTAAGCCATGGTAAATTGGTTACTTTGCAAGAACTAAATCCCTCTTCTCCACACTTCAAGCAAGGGGCGTCATTAAGAGTAACTGGAAAGTTAGTTCTGTTTTTAAGCGATAATATCTGCATTCTGATTTCTTGAAGGATTGCTTCTTTATTTTGGTACTTGTGGAAGTTGTTAAGCAATGACAAATTAATAGCTGGAGATTTGAGCATTTCCTCACCTGTAATACACTTAAGTTCCTCACCGGTTAGATTAGTTTATTTGCTTATGCTCTAAGTTGTTCCTTCAATGGTCTTCTAGCTAAGGTGTGATGGCCCAACCTCTAAAGTTGAATGCTTATAGAAGGTTGCACTGGGAATAGAGAGAAAGATTCAAGTGCTCCAGAGTGAACCATGCTACCTTTTGGAGTCATGCTCGGATGTTTCTGTCTATTTCTAACTAGAAAATAATCTCTCTGTTATTAGTGTAGATACGGCTACTTTGAACTCAAAGAAATACTAGAAAAGCAATTCCATTTTGTGTGTGCGTTGGTGCTGCACTAATGGCAGCTAAGGACAAAAAGTGAAAAATCTCTTTCTTTGAACTTCTCTGGTGTTATGTTTGATGGAATTGTTGCCCTTGCATATTTTCTTGACTAATATAACAAACTGTAAATTATGTGGTGGTTTGAAAGGCAGCTTTTTCCTCAAAACCTGAATTTCTGAACTTAATCACATAATGGACATGTTCTCTCAAGGTGTTCAATTGCCTGGTCTACTCTCGTCTATTCTATAAGGCTGAATGATTGACAATAAGGGCCAAAGCTAATGTTTTAATTCCAATAGAGTTCATCCACAATGGTGCAATGTTAAATGCCCTGGTCCCTCTGAAAGGATCTGCCTGTTTTCTGTAGGCTGCAGGAGTATAATGTAGACACTGCAGTTGCTTTAATTGTTGACGGAAATGCCTCCTTAAAGATCGACACTCAGCATTTAAAGGTCAATTTTCGCATTGGTTCCTTGTACCAATTCATTGGAGAAATGCTTATTCATCCTGGTAATGAGGTATGGCAGGCTGTTCTATGCTAAAAATCTTTCAGCATGTAAGCAGAGAGACAAATCAATTAACTGTGTACACCTGATTTACCATCTTTATTACTTGAAGTATGAGCTCCTTTTTCAAATTTGGGCATACTCTTATTTGCTTTAAAAGTCTTGAAAGAAAGAGATGATTGAACAAGCAACTTCAAAGGGTAATCTCACTTTAAAAGCTTCAAAAAGCAGGAAGAAAAAGAAGATAAAAAGTACCTCTTGGCTACACTCTGAAACAGCGTTTACAAACTCAAAGCAAAAGAAAAGGAAGACTTAACATGTTTGGAAAGCTTTTGGCTTTAAAAAAAGAAAATTCAGGAATATGACATACTGTAAGCCATTTAGTAGAAGAAAAATTTAAGTGATTTGTCGATCAAATTGATCTGCATACCTTTTGACTGCTTGTGCCATAAGTTGATTGCATCTTCTAAAAGGATTTAATCTCTAGACAATCACTTCTCATGCAAGTTAATCCACAGCTGAATTTTTGGCTCTCACACTTAATAGAGGAAACTATTCTAAGATTGTAACTCTTATGGCAGGCAGTTCTGCAGGCACGAGTGGGTAGGAATGTAGATGGAATGGATCTTGATCTGTACCATCAGTCTCTGCATCTGTTGAAACAATTCCAAGCTGAACAGAATAGTGGAAGAACACTCTAGAGGAATATCTATTATCCTGTGAATGGGCAGAAAATCAAATTCCCTCCCTCTTTTGCGGATGGTTTAGAGAATGATAGTTTCATATATTTAGAAGGAAGTGTTGAGGAAAACCTGGTAAATTTATCATCCTTAAATATTGCATGTTCCAAGTCCCAACATGCAAGCACAGAATTGGGCTCTTTCCTATCATTGCTTTTGCTAATCTGTTTTGGGGAGAAGAGGGATCATAGGAATTGAGCTTCACTCCATTTTGAACTATGAGTTAGGTAACCATAGAGCTATTGGTTGAATGACACAGTGCTGTTCATATGAAACCGTTTGTGCTGTTTAAGCAGGCCATATTATTATTATAGTTTGAACTTGACTTTTCTTTTTATGGCAATTCATTCACATTCCAGTTCACTTGTTCTTGATCAAAGTGGGGCTGAACCAAATACTAGTTCACTCAAGTATTACTAGCTTGCCATCAGGGGCACCAAAATACCATTGACCCCTCCAAAAAATAAACTTGAAGTTCCTGTTTGTAAGCAATTTTCAAACTCTACAAAATTCATCATCATTTGCAATTTTCTCTTGCTATTTGAAATGGTCTAAGAATCATGTTACTCTTGATCAATAGAGTTGACTTCACCCCATCCCCAGAATCCCCTGTGATTAAAAACTTGCTAGGAATAGACAGACCTCCTAACCATCCTGATATCTAAGAGTCAACACTTGAAAATATCTGCTCTCCAGTAAGAGTCAGACTTCTGCCCAGCTGAGCTTGGATTGATTATATAGTCTTGTATTAAAAAAAAAAAAAAAGAGATTAGGGATACCCATTGCTCCTAAGGAATAAAGAAATAGAAACCACACCATGCAAAGATGGTGACAGCCACATTAGGGCACCCTCCTCTTACCATACAGCTGGTTTTTCCTCATACATGGCTTGTGGACACACCCACCCACCTATCAAGTTCATCTTTAACTATGCTTTTATCTGTCTGTCTGGGTGTCTTCCTTATTTAAAATCTCTTTCAGAATATTATCATTTTCTTATTCCCCACCCCCCTTGCTAGGCCCTGAAAATGCTATATATAGTTTCTTGGTCCCTCCTGAAAACGGCTCTCCATTAAACCACATCCATAAGGTCAAGTTCTGAGTTGACAAGAAACTGTTGTATGGCATCCACTATGATCTTAAATATATCTATAATTACTTGGGCCTCACTCCTATTCTCTCATTCTTGCATTCAAGTATTTACATTTGACCAACAACCATTGATTTTTATCCAAATGGCAAAAGATTTGCTTCCTTCTTAGTTAAAGTCTCGAATTCGAACTCTAGATATAAAAAAATAAATAAATAAATGTTGGAGAGAGTCTGTTCGATTTTAAATTAGAGAATACTTAAAATGAATACCAAATATTAAGAGATTTACGAGAAATCAAATTTACATTTAACTTACAATTTATGTTATTAAAACTTTGGTTATGGTTTTAGCAAAGAATATAGCATCATGACTCAAGTTTGCACTGATTTTACTATATTAAAAAGATATTTTTATATTTATATTTTATGACATATTTATACACACGATAAAAAATCAAGGTAGTCTAAAATTTAAAAAAAAAAAAAAAATGTAGCTATCAAGCAATCATTAACTATTAATACTTGATTAAAAGAGATAATGAAACTTAAACATCATTGTAGTTAGTATAACATTATTTATATACATATATATATATATATATATATATATATACACTTTTCCTTTTACTTATTTAAATTATTCAATGATCAACGATAATGTAAACTATTGTTACCAACTACTGTTCCAATTACCGACCAAAATTTGCATTTAATTAGAACCACAAAAATATTTTAATTTAATAAATTAGACCTAATAAAAATATATGGCTATACTTCATGGTAATGGTCATGGTTCAACTTCTCACACGTTAAAATTTTGTTTTGTCATTTTTATTATTTTGATTAAATCAAATCTTAAATATACTTAGTCATTATCAATTTGATATCTTAAAAATACAATGTCACATTGACCTCCATTGCCCTCCAAAATTTATGAGCTCTCTAATCTAATATTTTGTGACATTATTTTTGTAAAATAAATATGAATAACTTTAAACTCAAGAAGTGTGTGAATAGATAAGTACCCTCTTAGTATATATAGAATCGCACTTCACTTATGTATGTAGTCGTTTAAAATTTTATATCAGAATTTTCCTTCCAAAAATGATTTATCCGACTTGACTTAAAAAGTATCGTCCACATATTGGCTTAACAGTTCAATAATATTGTCTGTTTTAGCACACTTCAAGTTCACTTCACGAATTTAAAACGTGTCATTGAGTAAAGGACTTCAGACCCTCTACTTAATAATCGCTCAGAGATTTTCTAGGTAAGCGATGTGAAAATCTAGTTCACTACAAGATGATTTTAAGAGGAAAAAATATTTTATGTGGGAAGAGATTTTTGGGGAAAAAGAAATAGAAATAGAAGATAGTTTGGTTATTAATGGATCATAAAACTGTAATTAAGGAAACAGATTGGAGGGGGTGTTATCGTAATTTCAATAAAGCCAAAATATACGTCTGCATTAAAGCTGAACATATGTCACAAGGTGACTCATGGCTTGAGGAAGATACAGGAATGGAGTGTAAGCCACTTGAAGGGTCGATTTCTCCTTTAAAGACCAGTCTGTTCTTTCAGAATTTCACCGGAGATTCTCTGGAAACTGGGTTCTTCCAGTGGACTGCTGCAGTTTCTTAGTTCTCATGGTTAGCTTGAAGTAAAAGAGTCAGCCGCACTCCAGGTATAATTAATCTGCTGCGCTTCCTCGTACATTATTACAATTTTTATCGTTGATTTCATTATTTTTATTTTGTGTTTACTCTCTGACATGAATAAGATGATTGATATATGATGTCATAATTTGCTCAGGATTTTTTTTTTTTTTCTTTGGAGAATTGTAAATTAAGGATAGAAGACATATAGTATAGGCTGCTAGCGATCTTGGCTGGTTGAGTTCTTTGTTGAATTCTTGAAACTGGGTTTTATTTTTCTGGTATATTTATAGTTAGTCAAAAGTTACAAGAAGCTGTTTGAATAATATCAATCATCTTGCTCATCTACATATATAGATTTTGAGGGATCATGTGGTGGCTGGTAGCATTCTTACTTTGCACCTCAAAAATTTCTGATGAATTCCTATTACAGACTCAGAGTTCCTGTTAATGACTTTCCATTACTTAACTGGGGAGAAAGTTTATTATTGAGAAGATGCTAAAAAGATGATCTTAGTTATGTGATTGAAATGATTCCTAGCTAGGACTTGACTCAGGCCTTCTGCTTATGAAGGGAGTGTTGGGGAAATAAAGGGGAAGGAGGAGGAGAGAAAAATGGTTCTTTGGGAAACAGGTAGGGAGGTTTAAATCCTGACTATTTCTTTATAGTTTGACTGTTGCCTGTAGATAAACCAAATAATAGATCCAAAGAGTAGTAGTACTGAACTTTCAATTAATCTTATTAATCGGCAACAAAGTCACACTCAATTTTATGAAGATTCTTTTTATGGATTTCTTCAGGGTAAACTGTAGTAACTAAGATGGTGCAGCTTACTACCCTTTTAACAAGTTTGGCAAGGAATATATCTATCAGGAGTGGTAAGAAGAGCAGACTAGATGTTGGAAGGGAATCTGCAGATGCACTAGCAAAAGAAGCTAGAAAAAATGAAATGATGCTCACTTCTTCTGGCATAGTTAATGTCAGTAGGTCTAACAACATGGCTTCGGTTTATTCTAAACGTGGACAGAAGGGAATGAATCAGGACCGATTTGTCGTATGGGAGGTATGGATCTTGTCATATGTAAGGAATGGTATCTAGGCAGGCATATACAATTTTTTAAATCACTACCATTAGTTTTGCCTTTCAGGGGTTTGGTTGCCAAGAAGATATGACATTTTGTGGCATATTTGATGGGCATGGACCTTGGGGTCATCTTGTTGCCAAAAGAGTAAGAGAACTGATGCCATCATTTTTGCTGTGTAACTGGCAAGAAACTCTTGCTCAGCATTTACTTGAGCCTGACGATGAATTGGAAATAGACGGATGCCATTGCCAGTTTGATATATGGAAGCAATCCTACTTCAAGACTTGTTCAGCAATTGATCAAGAACTTGCACAGTTGCCCGGGATTGATACATTCTACAGTGGTTCGACTGCTTTGACAATTGTCAGACAGGTAATGTGGACATGTATTATTATTTTAAGTTTAGGCATAGACAAGATTCCTATCTTATATACATGGAAAGCACAGCAGAGTGAGACTTGCTCAAAAAGAAGACGTTCCTTCTGTGATAAGCAGATTAGGATTCTGTGACATAGATATGGTAACATTTTGTATTCTCAAAAAGAACAGACTTATAAAAGTCCCAATTCAACCATGATTATTCGTGTGATTGTTTGTGGGATGCAGTGAACCCTGAAGCCCACGTTGGTTCTATCATTTGCCTCCAAATTATTAAAGCTCCCTAAAATGATATCTTTTGATGCTTCCAGGGTGATCTCTTAGTGATTGCCAACATAGGTGATTCCAGGGCCGTTTTAGCAACAGCATATGAAGATGGGAGCTTGGTACCAATTCAACTTACTGTTGACCTCAAGCCCAATTTGCCTAGTTGAGTTCTTGCTTTCTCTCTCTCTCTCTCGCTCTTGCCCATGCTCCTTTAAGTATTCTAAGTGCTGTTCATGACTCTTCCCCACATCCCCTCATCTTTTGTAGAGGAAAGTGAAAGAATAACACAGTCAAATGGTAGGATACTTTCCTGCCATGATGAACCAGGTGTGTATAGAGTCTGGATGCCAAGTGGAGACTCACTTGAAGGTCCAGGATTGGCAATATCAAGAGCCTTTGGTGACCATTACATAAAAGATTTTGGTCTAATTTCTGAGCCAGAATTAACACTCAGAAGAATAACTAGCAAAGATCAATTTGCCATTTTGGCAACAGATGGGGTAAGTTCTATTACGTGCTCTCACTTCTTGAAAGGAGATAAGGATAACACAGAATTTTCAGAAAACATTTATACCTGAATTTTTTAAACCTATCTTCCCTTTATCTTTAAAATATATATATATATATATATAAATAATAAATGAACCCTCCATAAGTTAACATGTGAAAATCATTATCCCACGACTGTGATGTCTTGCCAACCAAAGCTTGTGGCCAGTGCATAAAACTGTCAAAACCTTTGTTGTTGAAAAGCTATTAATGTAGTAGATAGTGGTTGCTGGGATGCTAAAATTTTCAACTTTATTAGGTCTGGGATGTTATATCGAACCAAGAAGCAGTGAACATTGTTTCTTCAACACCAGATAGAGAGGAATCTGCTAAGAGGCTGGTGGAACATGCAGTTTGTGCATGGAAACGTAAGAGACCTGGCTTTGCAATGGATGATATATCTGCCATCTGCCTCTTTTTCCATGGATGTCAAGTCAAGTTCACCAGTGTTGCATGAAACACATGATCATATACAAAGAATATGATGATATAAGCTGTTAATATCTGTCCTAATATATCAAAGCCTTTTTTTTTTTTTTTCTTTTCTTTTTGCCCTTTATATATGTATGTACATATATATATATATATGATAATATGAACACAATTTTAGAGACTGATGTGAGATGAAGCTGAAATGGCCTTTTCTAGCCTGATAATAATTTGAGTGAGTTGTACCATTTCTGCCATTCTCTTTTGCATTTTTGTGATGCTCTGAAACGCTAACAATTCTTTTATCTTGAAGAACAAAAATTTTTTAAAGTAGTGTGAATGGATATATATGCTTACCAAAAAGCAAAGGCTATATTTGACTTTTGCCAATCTTTCATTTCACATTATGTACTCTCTTTTTATGAATTAATATCATTTCAAACCCTTTTTTGTTTTTTTCCTTTTCTTCTCCTCCCTCAAAAGTTGCAAATATTTACCCAAAGGAGGGCATGAAAGTGGGGAGATTTTCCATCATCATTACTAAATGTATCACTGTAAATATAACTCCCTCTATTTGAAAAAAAAAAAACAAAAAATGAAAATTATATATCCCATTTCATATCATATAAATATAAAGATATGAAATAAAATATAAATATATATCTAAATATTCATTGTCATAATATTTCTTTTGGTACAAAGAAGATCGTACCATAATTGATCCTGGAGTCTCGTAGACTTAATAGACATAGACTTTGGTAGGGACTTTGAATTTTAAAGAAATAAATGTGATACCCTTCTTACGTATATATTTTATATATATAAGATTACATAGTAATTTTCTAGAAAGAAATTTTCCTTTTGATGGCATTATGGTAATTCTTATAATTTTTTGGATTTTTTAGTCTTTTTGCTTAATGACTATTTATATTTTGTTACTTTTTATTTTTTGGTCTTTTGCCTTTTGATTTACTTTTTTTTTTTTTTTTTTTTTTTTGTATTTTCTGCCATTTCTTTGTGCCTTTTGCATTAATTTTTTTTTTATTATTATTTTAAATAAAAATTTGATAAATAAATTCCTATATATTTTTTCCTTCATTCTCATATTATTTTAGTCATATTTATTCAAGCACATCTATAGAGTTGTAATTTTGATATTTTTATTTTTATTTTTTGTAATTTTATTTATAACTTTTTATTTTCTTCATTTTTTGTTTTGGTATTTAAATAAATAATATATCCCAAGATCGGATGCTAATTCTCAAAATACTTCACGGTAACGCGATTAATTTCTCTTTGAATCGCAAAGAACTCCTCCACTTCACTGCCGTCTTCATCATTTTCATGATTGTGAACAACTACCGCATTGTTCTTCTCATCATCATTATTCGTATTGAGCTTTGATCCGCCTTTCAAAAAAATCACCCATAAGAAGTAACAAGGTAAAAATCACCAGAGCTTTCTCTATCTTTTCCTATTTTTGGGTTAGGAGTGAAATGTAGTTCTACAGTGGAAAAAGAAATTGAAGTGTCATTTCTACCTAAAATTCTGATTATTTATATTATTCTGTCTTTAAGCATCTATTTTTAGGTTCTACCTGAGATTTTGATAAACAAACGTTGTTTTGTCTTATTCTTTTATTATTATGTGTTTTTCCGTCTTCTTCTTCTTTTATATAAGACTTATCCTATTATATATATATATATATATATATATATAGATTTATCTATATATCTTCTATTTTTTATTCATTTTACAGTTATTTCATCTTCCTATTTTTATTCAGTTCATTATTTAATCTTCAAAATGTATACATCATTTATATGGTTATTCATTCTTATCTACATTTTTTTTAAAAAAAAATTTACTCTTTTCTCTATTTATCTTCTCATTAATAAAATTTAGTCTTTTCAAGTTTTATGTAGTATTAGTTAAGTATTTTGTTATTTGTTATTTTAATACAATTGATCTTTTTTTTTTCCTACAGGATGGTTGCTCTTTCAATTGCATGAAATCTAATTATTCATAACCTGGTAAGACTTCCTTTTAAAAAACAATTTTTTTTTTTTTAATAACAGTTCATTATTAGTATTATTTTTAACTTGTTTGCTTTAATCTTCTTCTAATTTATTTTTCCTATTCTACTTTATGATTTTCTCTCTCCCTTTTTCATCTTTTGCTCTTTAACCAATTTATTGTTCGATTTTTTTTCTTTAATCTAAAGACGATATAGTATTATGTATTTAAATTTAATTTATTAATCTATATTTTTTTCTTTTAATTATTATTCAATTTAAATTCTCAACATGTTTTGTTTCTCTTCCAAGAGTTTTTGTTTTTTTTTTTTTATTATTAGAGAAAATTTGATTCAATAATTAGATAAATATGCATAATTAATATAAAAATCAAAATTTTATATATATCTACTACATATAAGATAAGATTACAAAACTTCCTTCTTGAAGCAATTTTTTTTCCAATAGTATTTTGTTTTTTTGTTTTTATTTTTTATTTTTTTGGATTTACCATTTTTTTCTATTTTATCTTTTCTACTTTATATCTTCATTTTTTCAAATTTATCTATTTTTATGACTTTTTATAATTTATTGATTTTTCTATTAAGTATTATATATAT
>JAXGGT010000035.1:802127-814525 GCA_035583425.1 Marsdenia floribunda | reverse complement strand
TTTCATAATATTTATTATGGTGTGAAAAATTAAAAAAATTACATGTAATACAAACATTAATTATTGGAAATTTAAAATTGAATGAGGACTAAATAGAGCTAAAAGAAAGTTTAGGGACCAAACCGACCACTCAAAAATAGTTTTGGGACTAAACCGGCTATTTACCGGCAACTTTTTTTTTTTTACCTTGCTGGGGGACCTAATTAGAAGGTCAAAAATAGATTGAGGATGACATTTGGCTAAAAAAAAAAAGTTTAGGGACTGAACCAGCTGTTTAAAAATAGTATTGAGACTAAATCTGCTATTTTCCCTACATATTTGAAAGTTGAGTTTTTTTTTTTTTTTTTTTTTTTCCTTTTAATATTACTCGAATTTATAATACTTTGAAGAATTATGTTATATGATTTTAAGAGTGTTACGATCAGTCTTCGTAAGCCCTTATTGCGACTATGAATTTGATAAAATTTAGGGTGTTTTTGGATTGGAAAGCTTATTTTTTAAAAAAAGAATTGAGTTGATTGCGAATAACGAGAAGTAAGGTGGGACCAATGTAAGATGTTGTCTAGTAAGTGAGAGACAAAAATAATATATTTTATTAGTGTAATGATGATTTTTTATTTGAATTATATATATTTATATGTATATATTGAATATTTATAGTAAGTGAGTAAAATTTTTATTTATTTTTTTTCCACCTCACCAGACATGAATAGTAACATGTCAGATTGGTGTCCAAACAAATACAACTATATTTTTTGAGTTTGAGTGAAATTTTAAAAAAAAAATCCTAGTCCAAAAACAGCCTTAGAGTCAATTACTTGATACCGACTAATATTTAAAATTAATAATAAATATATAGATCATTGCTTATATTTTAAGACATATTTTTGCAAACTTACGAAGTAGAACGACATGAAAATAAAAAATTTTCTCCCGTTCTAAGTGTTATATTTCGCAATTTATTCTAGAATGGTCTGGAATGGAGTTCATGGCCTTCCTAATTTAATTTAACATTAACACAACCAACCCCGTCCCTCACAGTGAAAAGACCCCCTTGCGCCAAACCAAACCCCCACAACCCCTAGAGGCTCTTCTGTCGTGACCCATCTCTGTCGTCTTCGTCTCGCCACAAACCTTAACCAACTCAGCAGCAGCTCTCTTGTATCTGCCTTTAATCACATTTCAGACTTCTAATATAAAACCCACAAGATATCTCTCACTTTAATTCTATTACTGAAGCCTTTTTCAATCCACCATTGTTCAATTCTTGAACAATTTGCTGATAATACACTCAATAAGGTAACTCAAATACACTCGTATTCAGAGAGAGAGAGAGAGAGTTTGAAGTGAGAAATAGAAAAGGGTTTTTTGAATTTTAGTTGGGAAGTAATTCAATGACTGGTGGAAACGGTAGGAGAAGTAGAGGTGGGATGGATAGATTTTATAGTCCGCCTGCTATGAGGAGGCAAAATTTGCTCCAGCAGCACGGGAAGCAAGTTAATCTGGGGCCTGGGAAAAGGGTCGGTTCTGGGTCTGTTTCTGAGTCCGATGATGGAAAGTCTGTTTCATCATCTTCATCGACGACCACCACCAAGCCGGAGATGATTAAGAAAGTTGAGAATTTGACCAATTTGGATCGGTTTATAGAGCACACTACCCCCAGTGTCCCGGCTCAATTCTTTTCTAAGGTATATTTGTTTGACTCTGAACTTTCGTATTTTTAACTGAATTTTATTTGTTCACAGATTTTGGTAGTGTACTGATAAATTGACTTTCTTGTGGTTCTATTTCTTGGTTATCTGGGGGAAAATGAAAGAAATCAAAACCATTTGCTTGGTTTGGTGCTGTATCTGTTCATTGTTCTGCATGATTGTTTTAACTAAAAAATCGATTGTCTTCTTAAGGGAAGAGATGTTATAATTAATAAAAATGTGAAAAGAAAACATTGAGATAATCAAGGTCAAAACTTGCTCAGATAATTGTGGGAGTGGTTAGTTTTCAAGTGTGGTTTTCGTTCTTTAAGGTTTGTTTCATTTTGTATTATGCATTTCCTACATACTCGTGGATGGTTTTCTTCCCTGCGTATGCCCTTTTACTGGATTATGCAAAGAATGACAATTGAAGAGATTAGTTTTATTTTTCCATCTTGGCAGAATATGGAGAAGAAGAAAGTAGAATCAGAAGAACTCTCTTTCATCTTGAGATCATTATTAGGCAGTGCTAGATAAATGCTCTAATCCTTAAAGAAAATGCCCTTTTTAGTTTAACTACTCAAAATTCATTATAGAGAATCTATCTTCAGAGAGATAGCAATTACTAACTTGAAAAAGGAAATATGGAGGGAGTGGTCGTGTGGAAGAAGTCAGGCTATTGCTTTGGATGTGTTCAGAAACCTGTTAGAGCTTGTTCCTACTGATTTACTACACAGTTTTATGCCCCATTATGAATTGCTTAATCTAGTCAAGTCAAAAAGGCTTCACACTCTTCCCAAAATTAACTCATCTGATTTCTGTGTGATCTGTAGACAAGCATGAGGGAGTTGAGAAATCTTGATGGTGAAATTCGGCCATACTTTGTCCTCGGCGATCTTTGGGAGTTTTTCAAAGAATGGAGTGCATATGGAGCTGGAGTACCTTTGCTTTTGAATGGCCATGATTCTGTTGTGCAATACTATGTGCCATACTTGTCTGGCATACAACTTTATGTGGACCCTTCAAGGCCCGCAATCAGGCAACGGTATGCTTCCTCTATGTGCTTTTTTATGAATGTGTTATTGATAATACCCTATCTGAAATCAAACACACGAAACTTTAGTGCTTATGACTACTTCATAGATTTTTAATTGGGCCGAGATTATTTGTTGGCATCTATTCCAAACTTAATTAGCTGGACACAATTCCCAAGGAGCATGATTAATTGCTTATTTATTAATTAACCATGTGGATAGGGCATGCTCTTTTCTACTATAGTTGTTACCTAATTAATTATCTAATTAGGGTTAGAGTTTGTTATCCTTTGAAGCCTATTTAAGTGGCTGTACTGGATTTATAACGGATTTATTTCTCTACTCATCCATTCTTCTTGAGGTATTAAGAGTTCCCTCTTCTTGAGTTCCTAGGTGTGTGCTCCCTTTAAGAGCCTTAATCTTTTTAGTAATCATACATTCCTGACTAAGAAGAAAGAATAATAACAAGAACAAAATTATTCAAGAGGAAGGTCAATTTGCTGTCAATCGACCCATGACACGATCCATAAGTAGAACCCGAAACATATGCTCTCTGCATTTATGGAGACCTCTTCAAATGTACTGTTATTTACATCTACATAGACTACTGGTTTCTGTGAAAATTTGGTTAACTCAGAATGTAAAATTCCTTCTCCTATTTATCATGGAGTATGAAGATTCTTACTCTTTGGAACTAGGCAAGCTTGGTCTCAATATCACATATTTCGTGAAGCCAGCCCCAAATGTTTAGAGGAGAGCTTTGTTAAGCTGGGAGATCCTATATTTTTACTGATGTTTATCGGGCAGCCTTCTTCATGAACTCTTTTTGTTAGTTTATATGCTTCCGAATGCCTTTTTTCTCATTCAAAGTCCTGATGTTGGATTTTGCTCTTTCTTGATAGTTGATTTGCAACTCTATAAATTCAGTCATTCAACTAGTGAAGTGTAAGATGTCGGACTTTGAGTACATTTTCCAAAAATTGGAACTTGGCCAGTCACAAAGCTATTCAAGCTTGGGTCATGGTAATGATTAAATCAGAGTATAGTAATATAGTATTTCGTAAATCAGCAAACTGCAGTTTATGTTTATATTAATGGAGTGCATAAATATCATTTATATATCAGGTTAGAATAGACTTGATTGATTAGATATTGTCACCTTGTGTAATTATGTGAATCATTAAGGAGGTTTTGCAGCAGTTTTATATGTTTAATTATTATATGAACCTGTTTGATCATAGTTTGAGTTCAGGCCTAAGAATGTAGGGTTTACTTCATGGTCTGATATTCACAGCTAGTGATTTGGGGTCGTGATTCTCACTGGACAGGGAGGAGAAGTGGAATATATATATATACATTGCATGATAGGATTGCTAATTTATATGGATAGAACGGAAATCCTTACCAAATTCCTTTTGTTAGACCTAGAAGATGGGGAGCACATGCATATCTAAGGCATGTATTTCCTCCTATAAGTATTCCCCTTCACTTTTAATGCTGCAAAAAAAGTAAAATACTAAACTAGGACATGCGAATTCATCACAAGAATCTCAAGTAATTTACGTGAACTAACTATTCTTGATTTTTCCCTGGTGACAGGAGGCCAGGTGAGGAAAGTGATGCCGATTCCTCCAGAGAAACTAGCAGTGATGATAGTGGTGAATTTGGAGCTGATGGAGGGGTCCATATGGTTCAAGGAACTTCTAGACAGAACTACACTGGTGCTATTGCAGAAGGACTAAGCAGGCTCTCATTAAGCAGTACTCCTCTTACAGGATCGTCAGGCGACGAGAATGGGATTAACAACCATCCTGGTGTTCTTGTATTTGAGTACTTTGAGCGGAATCAACCATATAGTCGGGAACCATTGGCTGATAAGGCAATTTCTTTTAACTGCAAAAGTGTTGCTTATGGATGTGATTTTGCCATATTCTAACATATATCTTTTGTCCAACAGATTACAGATCTTGAAGCCCAGTGTCCTGCCCTTAGGACATATAGGAGTTGTGACCTGACATTTGCAAGCTGGGTTTCTGTGGCTTGGTAAGTCCACCATATTCTTGCGAAGATTACCACTGATATGTGTTTTTTGATTTAGACTGAAGTATGCATTCTATGTAATTTGTGAAGGTACCCCATTTATAGAATACCTACTGGGCCAACTCTGCAAAGTCTTGATGCTTGCTTCTTGACATACCACTCATTATCAACACCTTTGAGTAGTGAGTCTCTCTTGTATTTCCTTTTGTTTCATCTTTACTCAAAGCTTAGAAGCTGCATAGTTGTGTGTGTGTGTGTGCATTTTTTTTTTTTTTTTCTCTCTCTCCCTATTATCATTTATCTATAATGTCTGTCATGTTGAGATGGTTCTCTTTTTATATAGGTACAACCGTTGACCATCCTCATTGTTTGACTGGTGGTGGCAAATCACCGGATGCTGACTTGCCATTGAGATTGTTGCTACGCACCTTTGCACTGGCATCATACAAGTTCAAAGTTCCTTTCTGGAACTTTGTTGGAGATTGCGAAAGCCCAAGGTTCAATTCACTTCTGCAAGCTGCTGATAACTGGCTCCAATCGAGGCAGGTCCACCATCCTGACTATAGGTTTTTTAAGTCCCACAACCCTTATTGGCGGTAAAAGTTTGCCTGGGTTGTGGGTGATGTAGTGATATTCCATAAATTTTCATTTTATTTTAGAACCTCTTCTCTTACATATGGCTGATGAACCTACCTAGCTGCGTTAACCAGCGCTGATGATAATAGGCTCATCATTGTCCTTATTGTCTTCAGTTTCAAAAGTTGAAAAAGTTTTGTGGAATAGGCCATCTGATGATGATGACGACGAATAGTTTGTAGTTTTTGTATAGACTTAGTATGGTGGTTTTATAGAATTTACAGAAACTCTGTTTAACTCCTGGGGAAACATGTGTCTTATTCGGTTTTCCTTGAAGTTCCAGTTACTTTATCTAAAAAGAGGTGTTGCTCACCTTAGAACACTGAAAGATAACAGCAATTCTCTAGGTGAACTCATATGCTCGGGTGTATTCATATGGAGAAACAGCATCCGCAGTACAGGCCTAGTTCAAGTTTTTTTTGGGATTTCCTGCCCCTAAGTAGTTCTCACTCATGTTTGGTGGTTGCCAAGTTTCATTCATGTGGTAGTCACATCACTGAGGAAATTTGTTTCCCAAGTCCTTTTCTAAATCCTTAGCCAGAACTTCAAATACCCACACTGATGGTGATCCTGAAATTCTTGCTCCCTAGTCCCTGCATCAGTGCCTTCTTGCTATCATATGCTAGTGATTTCACGACCCAGAAGGAGAAAGTGAAGTTTTTTATCTGAGCAATTTCTCAAATTATGCTTTCCTTTTTTAGAAATGGATAAAGAAGAACAAAAATGGAGGGAAAAAAAAAAAAAAAAAAAAGCTTCTCCAATTTGTTTACCAACTTTCTTTTGATATGAAAGCAGACACTGCTCCAGCAAGAAGATTATACCAATTAGGTAAGGAAAAAAGCGCACAATAATTAGATCCAACCATTCAGCAGTTTCCACTACGCACATAATACCTTCTACAATATACAACAAAGTGCCCTGGTCCTAACTACTATTATTAGACCAATGTTGACAGCCCTTTATCTACTACTATACACCCACTTTCTGTGCTACTTGCTCCATTAGTAGGAATAATGGCAGCCGGTGCTGCTGCACTTACAGTTCTTCACTCGTATAGATCATCATCCAGAATCGTAGATAGGACGAGACCTTGAACAAATTCACATTTCTGAGCCTTCTCTTCGTGGTCCTTTCCAGATAGTAGAGGGTGATCCATTTTCCTGCCACTGTTCAGACCTTATTAAGAACATGCTTCAAAAATACTATTCCAACAGATATTTCTACATGGCAAGAAGGCCAAATAAATCACATTTCCAAAATGGGAAGATGTTGTGCATACTCCATTAAAGCAACAAAATCAGTAGAATTATAGGCTGTGGATCTCATTTATAAAGTATTAAGAACCATTTGCTAAGTTAAGATGTATTTATACCTGTCAGACATGTCTGCAGCAGAGCCATCTTCTTTGTGAAACTTTTCAGTTGAAAGAGATTGAACGATTGGTATTTCATCAGCTTCTGGAGGATTACATATAAATAAAGACAGAAGTGGATCGACTTGAGAATTAGAGGAGACAGAACTCGAAGATCCATTAAGGAGAGATTGGAAACTTCTACCCCTTAACTCTTTTCTTAAAATAGAAAAATTTGAATTAGGTCCACCCCTTCGGCATCTCCTCTTGCGCTGCACGTGATTTCTAGTCAAGGAAAAATAAAGACCATACAACCTATGACACCAGATGTGAAAACATCAACCAAACAGAAATCCTAACAACATTTTCCCCAACTACTGGGAACAAGTATTATCAGAGAACAATTTGCACATGAAACAAGAAAGAGCAAGAGATACTTCTCATTTAAAAAATATGAATTTCAGTAATGCTTGACCGCCATCCTTGCAGGATTCATTCAGTTCTTTTTGCTTTTTTTTTTTTTTTTTGTGGAGAGGGAGAGGACGGAAGGGGAAGAGAGGGAATTTAGGAGCAAGAAGATGCAGGTAAAGAACAAGAAATGACCCAAGTAAACTAGAGACAACTTCATTGTGGCAAGGATATCTTTAGAAGATTCCCATGTTGCATGGTAACATGATCAATTAGATCAATCCCCACTCTTTTTGCACAGACTGGGCATACCTGTGTAGAGGAGATCTTATTAACATAACATGGATAAAATGCAACTAAGCTTATTAATTGATGAACAGCACACAAAATTAAGATCTGAAACACAAAGTTGAATCCAAATTGAAAAGATACATTATCTCATTCGGTGTGAAGTACAGGAATGTCTTTCTTATATTTATCCTTTATCTTCAATTACTTTAATTCTACTCCCTCATTTCAAACTCGTAAGGGGTTGTCTAAACAAATTCCATGCATTCCATTCTGTTTTCAGGATATTCAAAAACATGATCTTTGTATTTTACAGAAGATAAAGAGATCATGGTCATGGGTGTTTGCCATTTCTAGTTCTTTTCCCAGTCCTGCCAATCAGGTATTATCAAAATTCAGATGTAGACATAAGGTGGTCGTGTATGTTCCCCATAACTAAAATCCATATTGATGGAGAGCTAAAGTTGAGGTAAAACTCTCAGTAGATTTAAGATTATGTCATGAACCTATAGTGAATATCACATAACACCATGACTTCCAATTCAAATCCAGATATCAGTGAATTCAGTGAAGAGATTAGCCATCATTATCGTGCATAATTCTCCATATTAATTGTAAACTTCCTTGCTTTAATTCCTAACCTCGCCTAACACCATTATAGTTTTCTTCCTTCTTCCTCAAAAGTTTTTCTTTTTCCCAAGGAATAGTTATCAGAACTTCTAATAACAGAGGAAATAGAAAGCTAGTAAAATGATAAGAATGAAGACGAAAATCATTATAAGCAAGAATGCAACAATCAGATGTTATTCCAGATTGTACAACATAGTAGCTGAAGAAACATGGATATAGAGGAAAAACTAATACCCCATTTTTGGATTCAACGGCATGCTCTTCATCAACGTGACAACAAAGTCCAACAATGTCAAAACTCTCAGCACAGAAAGGGCAGAGAAATTCTGGCCGTGACTCTTCCTCTCCATCTTCATAACATTCTTCTCCTCCTACATTGTACATATACATATCTAAACAAACACCCAAAAAAAATTCTCATAACCATTTCAGCCTCCCAAAAGTTGCACATAAAAACAAAAAGATAATAATTACAAGGATTTCTTCTTATTATCCAAAATCCCAGACCAATATGAACAAAGAGAAAAAGAAAAACTAATGCTTCTGCAATTTCCATTCTCAAGTATCAGTTCTTGATCAGCTATATAAGCTATTTAAAAGGTTCTTTTAAAAAAAAAAAAAGTAATAATAATAGAGGAAAGTAGAATAAGTTAACATTCTCTCTCATGACAAAAATTTCTCCTCCTCTGTTATACAAATGGTTAGGGTACATCATAACATTTCTAAACCCGTCACCACAAGACTCGCAGAAAAGCTACCAAAAAATACTTCAAATGAACAACTTCGACCCAAAAGCAATTCACAACTACCAAAAAAGTAATATTTTTTAAAGGGGAAAAAAAAAAAATCCCATTTCATGCAACTTTATCTTGAAGCCAATAATAAAAGATCAAGCGACCATAATCTAAAGAAACTAACCTGATCGAGAATGAAAACGTCGTGAAGAATTTGATGAAAGACATAACCATGAATCCGAATCCATTATCTCTAAAAGAAGAAATTAAAATGAAAGTTACTGTTAACTATACTCTGAAACCTCCAGATTTTCTTGAAATCCCTTGTACACAATACCTTATTGGAAAAGCTTAAAAAAGAAGAAGACAAAAAAAAAAAAAACACACAAACACACACTTTCCAGTGATACAAAGATATGGAGGGATTAGCTATCTGTTTAAGTACTATTTGCAGGGAAGAAGGAAAAAATGAAAATGTCAGAGACTGTGTGTGTATGTGTGAGAGAGTGAAGAAGGTTCTGGGAAACGAAGAGGAAATAAGAGAACACAAGCTGCCTACCAAACTTCCCCGTACGCAGTTTTCCAAAGCATGGTAACTTTTAGATTGGTGCTTTTTTCTTTTTTTTTTTCAATTTTTCACTTAAATTGAAAAAAAATATTATATATATATTGTGTATTTATTTGGATACTTTACTATTTATTATCTGTCCAATTAACAAATAAAAAATTATACCAAATTTGTAAAACAAAATAAATATTCAATAAATACATTAAATATATAACTCAAATAACAATATCATCATTATACTCAATAAAATATAATATTTTTGTCATTTATTTTTTAGACAATATTTTCACTTGTCCCCACTTTACTCCTCGTTTTATGTTACTCAACTTTAAAAAAAAGCAAATTCAAAAAAAGTTTCAATCCCGAAAGAGCCTAATATAGTAATATATAATATTTTTAATGAAAAATTAGTAGTTTTATTCTTTATATTATTATTTAAATAAATGAGTTTTTACTTTTATTTTTGAATAATAGAATTTTATTTTATTTTTAATTGGACAAATGGTTCTTTTAGCAAAATTTTAATAATATTTAACTATCAAAATTTAGTTGTTAATTATGTGTATGTTTCATAAAGGATATTTTTTTCATTTATAATCTCTTTAACTTATTTACATTGTAATGAAACTCTCATTTTTATTTTTTTTTTTAATTTCTTCTATTTTTGGTTATTTTTTCTTCTGAAATAGTTTTATTGAAAGAAATAATGATTTATTAATATTTTAGTGAGTTAATAAAATTGTAAATAATAAAAAAGTTCTTCAAAAAACATACACGTACTTGACACCTAAATTTCGATGATTAAAAATTATTAAAATTTTATTTAAAAAACCCTTTAATTAAATTAAAAATAAAATAAGATTTAATTATCAAAAAAAATAAAAATAAAAATAAAAAATCATTTATCCAAACAATAATATAAAAAGTGATCAATTTTTTTTTTTCTTTCACTAAATAAATACTAAATATGAAATCCATGCAAGCATATCATAAACTTTTATCAAAACTTAGTGTGTACTTTTCTTTTTCCTTTTTTTTTTTTTTTTTTTAAAGTTTACAAGATTTGATTCTTATTTTAATATATATATATATATATATGTATGTATGTATTATAACTATTACATGATTTTAACAATAAAAGATAAACTAGAAATTTCGCATATTTAATTATCATATAACTTTGATAAGAAAAAATAAATTTAGAAATTTTATGTAATATTTATAAATATTAAATATTTGTATCATAGATGTGTTAATAAAAATAATAAGAACAGATTGGGAGTGGAACCTTAGTAATATTAATAAAAAAGTAAATTTTATATATAGCTGCTCTTGTAGCTCAGTTGGTTAGAGCACCCGTTTAGTAAGCGGGAGGTCTTGAGTTCGACTCTCAACAAGAGCAAATTTTTTTTTTTTTTTTTTGTTTTTTGGTTTCCTCCCAATTCGGCTTATAATTTATAGTTTATACTTCCTTAAATTTAGTCCAAAATAAATGTAAAGCATGATTGCCTAACCAAAAAAAAAAACAATTATTTTAATCAGTTTTTTTTTCCTTTATTTTTTATTCCACACTATTTTTTTCTTTTATAGTTATTATATTATATTTTAGTTAATTTTCGATCAAATTAGAATTTTACGGTCAGTCTTACTATATTTTATAAAAGTTTTTAACTTGTCTAATTAAGTTAGAATTAGTATGATTTGATTTTGAACTCTAACACTAACATGATAAAGATTTGATCAAAATGACCAAAACAGACAATCAAAAATAATGTTATAACTTAACTTAAATGCTTTTTGTCTTTTTCCCTTTTTTTTTTTTTTTTTTTACATTAGCCTTTCTGAGGACTTGTTTTGGATTATACTAGATGGGGAGACCATAAGCAATCATCCATCCTTATTGCCATATATATATATATGTGTGTGTGTGTGTGTGTGTAAGAGCTAGATAGTGCAATAGGTTTTGGAATTTCCTTTAGAACCTAATAAACTAGCATTACACCACTTGACCTTCGGTCTAGTGGTATGACATTTTTCCTTCATCCTTCATGCGAATAATCATGGATTGAATCTCGTTTTTTCTATATCCCCTATGTAATTTCATATATTACTAAAAAAAAAAAAAAAAAAAGCTAGCATTACAGCAAAGCATTCTTTGTAAGTTGTTCTTGTCAAGAGAACAAGAGCTCAAGTAGCCCACCTATTGCAGTAGCCATCAATTATACAAAACGTCAATGGTTCTGTTCTAGGATACATAAAAAAAAAAAAAAAAGTTGGGGGGGTGGGGGTGGGGGCTGAGGGGGCAATCTCTATGGCTATATTCATGTGATGCATTGAGCTTTTGATAAGTTTGTCTCCATGCATTTATAGTTCAGTAATCACTTTGAGTCAAGATTATAGTACATTGCTAAATTACAGAATAAGGTTGTCTTCGATGATATTCGAACTCAGACCTCCACTTGATAAATCAAGTAGAGGTACCTAAATAAGAGGAACCACATCATTAAACTATTACCTTTCTTTTTGAAAATTTTGAAATATTTTAAACTCATGATTTTTTGAATCATAAATAATACTGCTACCAGTTGAGTTGAGTCTCTTGACGTTAAGCTACTACCTTGTTCTAAGTGACAAGAAGTTTAGTTTTTATTAAGTTATGAATAGAAAAATGAGAGTTGGGAGAGTTTTTCTTCTAAAAAATTTACTTCAACTTGGTTCAATTTTAAATTAATTAAGTTTAAAATAGTTACTGAATATGGAAAATTTTGGGGTGTGTTTGGATTTCCACTACATTAGAAAAAAAAAATTGTGTTTTTGAGACAAGTTATTACTCAAATAGAATTTTGTCCCCCAATTTTTTCAAATTAAATTTTATGTTGGAAAAAGTGAGGATTAAATATATAGGTTTTATAGGTGTAATGATTGTGTGTGTAAGAGAATGTTTTTTTGGGTTTTAGTATATAATATTATTTTATTAATAATATATAGGTTTTATAGTGTAATGATTGTGTATGTAAG
>JAXGGT010000035.1:736185-781565 GCA_035583425.1 Marsdenia floribunda | reverse complement strand
CTTTGGAGCCATTAAAGCAAATTATTGAGTGTATTATGTTTTTATTCCATTCCAATTTTCTCTAACACATTTTTTTTTTAAAAAAAATAATTTTAATTTGTAATAAAATTTTAGAAGATGAATAAATATTGTGCTTTTGATGTGTTGGATTCTAATTTATTTTTAGAAAAATTTTAATCTTTTAAATTTTAATTTTAATTTAATAATTTTTATCCTTTTTAATAACTGAAAAATATTGTATCTTTTCGTCTAAAAAAAAAATCACTAATATTTAATTTATCTAAATTTATAAAAAAATTAGTAAGTTTGGTTTCTAATCTTTTAATTATTAGTACAGATTGATCATTATTTGACTTTGTCTAAAAAATGTAAAAAAAAAAAAAAAAGATTAAATCATCTGTCTGATACATATTAAATACCTACAAAATAAAAAAAAAAAATGGACCAATTACACCAAAAATACAAACATTAAAGACCAAATTCACTATTTTTTTTATAAGATCAAAATAAAAAATTAGGACTAAATATACTAAAACTTTAAATATTTATATTTATATATATATATTTGTTAAATTATCTGATATTCGAAGTTATTTGTTCGTGGAAGGTCTCACTTTAGTTCTTAAATAACACTTACAACAAATGTTGAATTCGTGACCTCGTAGCATTCATAAGAGAACTTACCTATTTGTACCAATATTTTTTTAAAAAATTTTAATATAGTAAAAATAAAAAACATGTGTAAGAAATATATATATATATATATTAGAAAAAATAAAACAAAATAATGAAGCATTAAAGCTATAGCACGTAAGGTTTTCAAGTGAAAATAAATAAAATAAAAGCAAGTGTGAATTTAAAAATAGTGTTTCGACCTGGATTTTAATTTCTATTATTATTATTATTATTTAATTATAAATATTGGAAGAGAAGATGAGGTTTCCGACTCCACAGTCCGCACACTCCAGCCTGGAAAGTTCCAGTAAGTCGGCGGTTTGCGTCCCTCCTTTTTTTTTTGTTTCTTCTTTTCGCCTCAATCCCTTATTTACCAATCAATAAACACCTTTAACCCTTTTAAGCGTAATAAAATTTCGAGTTAGAACTTTTGTGTATAAATATATATTAAAATAATTTTTTTTTTTTAAAAAAAAATTAAATATAACTCGATTTTAAATTAAAAAATCAAAAATCAAAATAATTATTTAGAGATTAAATTACAATTAAAAATTTTTATTTTATTGATTACCTTTCTCTCTTCGGTTTAAGTGATAAAGAATTTAGAGTGTTTTTGAATTATAACTTTTTTGAGAAACGAGGAGTAAGGTGGAGACAAGTTAAGAAGTTGTTTAGTAAGTGAGGGGACAAAAATAATATATTTTATTAGTGTAATGATGATATTGTTATTTGAGTTATATATTTATATATATATATATATATATTGAATATTTATAGTGAGTGGGTGAATTTTTTATTCATTTTTTTATCACCTAGACAGACCTGAACAGTAGCATGTCAGGTGGTGTCCGAACAAGTATAACTCTTTTTTTTTTTTTTTTTTCAATTTGAGTAAAATTTTGAAAAAATAAAATGCGGTCTAAAAACAACTTTAATTTTTCTTTAAATTTCATTCTTATTTATATATATATATATATAAAAATTAAAAAATTAATTTTAATTTTATCAGATTCATAATAACTATTAAATAAATTTAATAGTTTCGTAAGTTTTTTTTTTTTTTTTTTTTTTGTTCTCTAAAAATGAAGACAATGAATTGAATTGGCAGCTTTAAATGATTTAACCTACTAATAAGAACAATATGACTCAAATTTTTTGAGAAAATAAAGGTAATATTCAATACACAAATAAATATTACTATCAACATTTTATTTTTTTTTTCTTCATAGCATTCATTGCCTCACCTTTGTGAACAGATAATGGATAGTCAAGCTTGACAATCCATCAATAATTTACATACAAACATCATAATTAGTTGATAATTTAATAATATAACTTTTTTTTTTACTTAAAAATTTTTACTCGATTTATCAAGTGAACGGTCTTAAATTTAACCCGACTTTATATTCTATTTTTAAATATATATTGTACCTAATCACGAAAAGAAAAGAAAAAAAAAAAAAAAAACAATTACATATGAACACAAACAAATGTCGTAAAGTTTACCCTTCATCATAGGACCTTTTTTTTAAGCAATCCCTATGAATAATATTTTCCATTTCTAAAATTACATTTCTATCAATTTTTCAATTAAATCGAATTAAATAAATTTTTTTTTTCTTTTTAGGGTTTTATAAATTTCTTTTTAGTTTAACTTATTGATATGCATATCGATAATTACTTTAAATTTTAACTAATTTGTAATAATTTTTTTAAAAAAAAAATTATTCATAACACCTTTTTTTTTTTTATATATATATACAAAATTTAAATTTAAAATATTATTACTGGTAAAGGGCACAAAGTAAAACGTGTCGGTGTCATCTTTTTGAAGTCCAAGCAACTCGTCATTATTAATCCTATATACCTTTTACCTTTCTTAATGCCCTCATAAAAGAGATAGGAGAGGAAGATGGTGCACCTCTGTACCCACGTAATGGCTCTCACCCCCCACCCCCATACCTCCTAGCCACCCCCTCCCAATTCAATTCAATCCCCATACCTATCATATTTCCCAGCTCTCTACTCTCAAAAACTCTAGTTTCAGTCTACTGCTATCCTCCTCTCTCTCTCTCTCTCTCACACTCATATAGAGATACTCATTTCTGAGTTCTTGAATCATCCTCAAAGTTCTCCCACAGTACTTTAATTTCATTGGGCAGAGAGTTGAAACTGTCGTTAGCTGAAAAAGGAAGAAGCCCCATTTCTTGAATCTTGATTCTGCATATATATATATATATATATATATTATCCTCGAAAGAAATGGGGAATTTGTCATGGTTTAGTAGTCTCGTGGTGGTGGTGATGATGGTAGTTTTTGTACCAAAGTATGAATCTTTAATGGTGGCAGAAAACAGTACTACATGGGTTGGATCAAAGTATGAGATTGAATGCACAATGTGCTCAGCTTGTGACAACCCATGCAGTGCATATTCACCACCACCACCACCACCACCTCCTTCTCCTTCTCCTTCTCCTCCTCCACCACCCACAGGACCAAACTGTCCACCACCACCTTCTCCTCCCAGTAGTGTTCCCTACTACTCACCTCCTCCGCCGCCTTCCCAACCGGGTTATAACTACTACTCACCACCACCACCGTCTCAGCCTGGTTATTACTTTTCACCACCACCGCCTGCTAAAACCTATCCCACTGGGCCAACACCGCCACCTCCTAACCCAATTGTACCTTACTTCCCATTTTACTACTACAGTCCTCCACCACCTTCAGTAGCAGTATCTTTACAACTCAAAGCATCTTTGTCTTACCTGATCACCATGCCCCTTGTCCTTTTACTCTTCTTGTTCTTCTGAAACTAATTACAAGAACAACAACAAAAAAAAAAAAAAAAGAAAACAGCAAAAATAAAATGTCAGATTCACAGATCTACAATCTTGCAGGGGTGAGAGAGTCAAACAAAGATCCTGCTATTCCAAGAAACCGATGTCAAGTTCCAAGAATTCAACCCTTTCCAAAGCAGGTGAAGAAAATTTGCGGAAGATGAAAAGAATGGAGCTTGATTTGAGCTGAATTTGTGAAAGCCCTTTCTCTCTTTCATTCTCTCTCTCTCTCTCTCTACAAGCACAATCTGTAAGTGTTTGACAATTTATGCTTTTTTTTTCTTTTCTTCATCATTGTCTCAATGTTTCTAATTTCTAAACTCTTTTTTTTTTTTTTTTTTCCTTTTATCCTCTTTAATATATATATATATATAGGATGTAACAATTTAATTAGTCAATTTTGTATGAACAAATTGTCACAATTAATAAAGTATTACAGTTTCATTTATCTTCTCTTTTTTAGTCGTATTTCTTGATCATCAACTTTCCCGAAATCATGCAAGAACCTTTCCTAAATTATCTATTTAATTGTTTTTATTTTTCCCCCTTAATATAGGTATATTTTTATTTTCAAAAAATTTAAGATTTTGTCTGAATTATTTGAAGCATTTAGTTCTTCAAAAAAAAAATTTCCCCTAAAGTTAATCCCTTTATTGTATATTTATTTCATTCTTTACATTTAACTAATTTTTAGATAAAAGTAAACAAAAAAGAGAGAAAGGAAAAAATCAATAAATAAAGATTTACCAAAAAGTCAAAAATGGAGAAAAATATTTTAAATAAAAAGTCAGTAAATAGTATTTTTTCATGAAGAAATTTATTTCATCCGTGATTATAAAAAGTTTTTTTTTTTTTTTTTTTTTTTACGGTGGTATTTTAATTTTAATTTTTGTTTAAATTAATCCATTCAAAAAAGTTTAATACTTTCCTAAACCTTTTGACTTGTCAAGAGGAAGGAAAAATTCGACTCCTAGACCTCTTAACAAGTCAAGAGTCTAAAGGAAAATATTTGACCAATATGTCAAAAGAAGTTTTGTCTTCATTATTTATTATTATTATTATTTTATAAAAAGTTATATTTTGTATTTTTTAATTTTAAAAAAAAAATATAGGTGAGAAATTATTATCAAAATTTCAGAACGTGGGTGTTTAGTTCAACTATAAGAGTAAAAATACGTAGTATTATTTTGACTTTGCATTGGTAATTTGATGACAATTATGCCCTTCGTCATCCAAGTTTTTTTTTTTTTAAATCAAGATCTGTATTAAAATTACAATTTTAACTAATTCGAATTCGAATTGAATTATGTTAATAGAATTTAATTTTTATTAAAAATTAAATTTTAATCTTATAATTAAAATTATACTTACAAAATTTAATTATTATTAAAAAATTTTATTTTAATTCTTACATGAAGTCAACAATAAATATTAAATACAAAACTTACCTATAAAGTTATACTAAATAAGTACTGAGTAGTATAAGATGACTTTTGCCAGAGGTGCATATGCATATATCATATCATATATGTGCAAAAAAGGCACTACAAAATTTTGGTAACTGTTTGGCTTTTTTTTAAAATTGGTATTCTTATCGATTAATTTGAAAGAAATCTATAGAGATATATCCCAAGATTATATTACATAATTGAAATTCGACATAAGGTTATCTCTGGTGAGAATTAAACCCAAGTCATTCACTTGACAGTCAGATAAAAACACCTAAACAACATAAGTCACACTACTGAGCTACCACATTTTATTTATTTATTTATGAATGCCACCGATTCTCATTGGTAACTAATATAATATATATACATATATAATTAAATTTAATAGACGAAAATTTTTATTTGATACAAAATAAAAATAAAAATATAATTTTAAAATTAGTTTAGTAAATAATAATTTTATTTATAATTTGAAAGATTATGAATTCGAGATGTATATGAGATTAAAGTGTTTTAAAATAATATATATATATATATATATATATATAACACTTAAAATTCTAAAAAATTCACCTACTACATACTCTTGTAATGGTGATTGGATGCGTTTACAAATGTAAAGATATGAAACGATGTGAAAATAATTGAGAGGTAGAGAGAGAGAGAGAGAGAGGGGTGCCCCGGGGAGTGTGTATGTGTGGGTGTTAGCTGGATGCCATGTTGCCCTCGTTAGTGGCCGTAGGGTCCTTTCTCTTTCTAAATTGGCCAATAGAACTGTAACAGTTGGTCTTTGTGTGACTACTTTGTTTGTTCTCTTACCCTCTTTTTGTGTGTGTGTGTGAATAAAGATTATGAGAGAAGTTAAATATATATATATATCTATTATATATTAAAAATTTGTGAATAAAATATAATTTGAAAAATTATGAGTTTAAGATATGTTAAATATAAAAATAATTATTCATCAAAAAAATATATATAAAAATAATTTAAAATTAAAAAATTATATATTAAAAATTTATTAAATAAAAAAAAGAACAATTATACAAATATATATATATATATAAATAAATATAAATATTAGAGGGTAAATTCCACTTATTTTTCTTTTTTAACAATTTTTAAATAATATAAAAACTTTTAAAAATGAATCCATCTAAGTTCGATGAACGGTTGGTGGGGAGACTGAAGCAGCCATAGCCATTTTGACTTGGAACAGTTGTATCATATGAGTGTCTGTAACCACTGATTCCCCCGGCATAGGTGAATTGATGATAAGGATAAACAAACATGGCACCTAAAAAATTTTGGCCTCGTGCACAAATTGGGTTATGGGGTTGGCTGTTCTTTACAATTGCATGTGCTAAAAATTGCCTTGGAAGCTCAAGATATTGATTCGTTTTTTTTTAACCTTCTTTTCATTTTTGTATTTAGTTGGATTGTGAAGGACACGTGAGAAAAAGAAAAAGATTGTTTTTTTTTTTTAATTTTCCCTCCAAGTTCAACAATGTTGATGAATAGTTTGTATCATCAAAGTAATTTAAACTAAATATATTTGGTTAATTTGTTGCTAAGCATCTGAAAATTTGTCAATTTGGAGGGTGTGCAAAAGTGGGTTTATATTTGATTTTGATTTTGATTTTGATGGACGTGATGTATGACATTATCACTAACTTTGCGCTTTACCTGTTCGTGGAAATGTCTCAACTGAAGTCTCTTCATCTTGAAATGGCGCATTTTCTCCACTCTTCATTCTACTTTAGGCTAAAGATAGAATCTTCTGGTAGAAGTTCGTGAGGGTAATATATGGTGGTGGTAGTTCATCTGTCCTTGAACTGTCAAAGTTAATATTGGGATTTTGCTTGTTGGGGTAACTTGGTGAGTTCATTTCACTCGAGGTGTGGCAATTGAAAAGTGGCTAAATCTAACAAAAATGCGTTGATTTTCAATCCGTGGTATGTGCATTGTGTTTCTTTTTCCTGTTCTGACTTCCTACAATTGTGAAAATTGTTGATCTTGTGTTCTCTTTTCTGCTCAGATTTCAGAATTCTATATATATATATATTTTGTTTCTTTTGTCTAACATGAAATTTTCATAGAGTCAAGGTGGAGGACATCAATATGCCATAAACAGTAATTTCTACTCCCACCTAGACTTTGAGCTAATTCCTACAGTTTCCTCCTACTTTTCTTGGGTAGTGTCATTTGAAACATCAGCAATGAATTAATGTCCCAATTTAATGTAGTATAGCTACCTTCAACCATACCTTTCCTCCTTCATCACCGCCTTCATCCACAAAGAAATTCTAATTTGTCTTAGATCTTGGAAATTCCTATGCATGTTCAAGCCGGTTGTACTCAACTATATCCCCAATATGGTGAATGTCTCAATTGACTGAGTTTGTTTTTCAGTACTATAATCGGAAACAATAATGAAGATTCCTTTGTTTCTGATCATGTGAGAACATAAGATGATCAAGATTCAGTGGAGTGCATGTTTGTATGCTCAAGAAGATATTTGGGACAGTGAAGATGACCCTTGATGAATAGAGTTCATAAGAATGTCAGATGACACGTGTATTATCAGGCTTTTTCAGAATATGCTGGTAAAGATTGCTTAAGACTCATCTTTTATTCTTGGAAATATTGAAATGTGCTAATCAAAAAGCTAATCTACACACATCTTTTCCTTACTAACTTCTCTGCTTCACCAAGACTAAACAGAATCCTCAATCCTTGTATTTTCCTTTCTTTCGTTAGCTGTTGCTAAACCTATTTGTAGTCTCTTTATGGACAATTCAAGCATCTGATTAGTTAGAATCTTTGATAACTACCCGAATAGGATATCCTTCCTTGATTGAAGGTTATCTATTAGAATATTAAATAGCTCACTTATACTTGTAATTGATTAATTTCATGAACATCTGTAACTGTTACATTTGCTAATCTATATCATTTTGGATGTTCTTTGATTTCACCTCCAGGTTGAGGAACGGAGTAGTAACTAGTTAACGGATGATTACTGAAGATATGGGAAACAATCAACGTTTGGAATGGTCAAGAAATCTCCAGTTTTACAAAGAAGGAATCATGTAGAGGTGCTTATTCTTCTGCTTTATAGTATGTATATATGCATCCCGTGGTGTCTTTGTGGTGTGAGAGGAGAAAGAGATTTGTCTCCTTTACGCATTAGAAAGAAAACTGGTTGAATTAATCTTATTTAACCTAATCACTTTTTCTTATAAAATAAAATAAAATCAAAAGAGTTGTAAGGTTTAGTATATTAATTGTAATATGCTCTTCCTCAAGAGAAATGGAAACATATATCTCACTCAAGCAAAGTAAAGAAAAAATGGGCTATACCATCTGCAGGATCATCAGCTGGCCAGAGCAAAATTTGTTTATTCAAGAATGTGGGTCTTCTTTATGTGAATCCAATGCTTACCTAAGTGTTCCATATATACATACAAGTAAGCTGAACATATTTTCCATGTGCATTGACAAAAGAAAGTCACTTTTACATAGCCCTCAACACATCAGAAATAGCTAATAATAAGAATGTTTCAAATTAAGATGTTTAGACATTAAAAAAAAAAAAAAAAGAGAGAGACTTGGAATGCATGAATCAATTCAGCCTCTAGTATGTTAGTTTGCTGAGGAAAACGTGTGCTTATTTTTCAGGGAAAAAACTTGGCTGAAGGAGTGCTCACTTTTATGCTGGAACTACATATGAACAGTAAGTTATAGAAAAGGTATATATATAATATAAGAAGATGGTCTTAGAGAGAAGATTATAGCAATTTCCCAATGAATTTAGTTCATCTCCTGGAACCTGTGTTTTTCCTTTTAGTTTGAACTTTGCTGGATATACTACTCATCTCATATGTATTTGTTGGTTACTGTTACTTTTTTCCTTTTCTTTGGAGGTAAGAAGAGAATTTACACCTGATATTTCAGAATGTGAAAGTTCTTGTTCCTACTGGACAAGAAAAAGCTAGGGACATGAGCTTGTCTCATTTATTGATATTATTTCTTGAATATTGTTCTCTTTGAGTATATTGCAAAATTAGTACCAAAAAAAAAAAAAAAGGAAAATTCTCAATTTTAGTCCTGTAACTATTTATTTTTTTCGAACTTGGCTCTATATCTTTAAAAATACCTAACTAGATTCTATAACTATTTTCAAATTCTGAAATAGGTCCTCCCGGTCAAGATTCTCCCATTTTTCGGCACTTTCAATCACATGAGATACATATGTCCTCTTTTTTGAGAGTATTTTCGGTTATCTCTTCCATCCCTCAAAAATAAAATAAAAAATTATAAACTAACTTTCCATTACAGTGAAGTGAAGAAGAGGAAAAAGAAGAAATTTCAGTGGTGGGAAGTTAGTTTATAATTTTTTTTTTTAGAGGGATGGAAGAGATTACCAAAAATACCCTAAAAAAAGAGAGTATGTGTATCTCACCTGATTGAAAGTGTCGAAAAATGGGAGAATTTTGGCCTGAAGGATCTACTTCAGAATTCAAAAATAATTATAGGATCTAGTTAGATATTTTTAAAGATTTAGGACCAAGTTCAGGAAACGTAAATAGTTATAGGACTAAAATAAAAAATTTTCCAAAAAAAAAAGTCATATATTGTATACGATGTCGTGCATATATATATACTATTTTTCTGAAAATTTTGAGGTATTTTTGTTTCGAAGAATTATTATAAATAAAGATACTACTAATGATATGTTATTCACATTTTAATTACAATTTTTTTTTTTATTTTTAACAACAGATACCTTTTGTCAAGAAGTCAACCTTTCTTATTTGGATAAAGCTATATATATATATATATATATCCTGGGTTTTATTTACAAATTGGGTTAAATTGGTACCATAAATTAGATTTAAAAGTCATGTCTGAAATCCCATTCGTGCGGTTAATTGATGAACTGCCCTAAAGATTTATTACTTCCGTGAGCCTGTGATTAAATTTATATATAAAAGTATATATATATATATATTTAAACTACGAAATAATGAATTAAATTTATTAGAAAAATTAATAAGATATAATTTAATTTATAGTAATTTATAATTTAAGTGAGTATAGTTTTAAATTGCTCAAAATTAAAAAATAAAATAAAATAGTAAAAGTAGGATTTTGCTTTTTGTGTTATTTTTTTTTTAAAAATTATTTTATATTTGAAATCACTTTGATTAATATCGTATTTAATTTGAATTAAATTTAACAAAATTTAATTTTTGTTCTAAAAAAAAAAAAAGAAAAAGAAATCTTAATCTAATCTAACTTTTACATTGCATATTACATGTCACTCTTTTCTGTCTTAACTACAATAAATTTTCACATAATTATCATTCTCTGTTTATCTCTCTATACATACATACAAGGTACCATAATTGCCAGTAATCTTCTTAATTCTTAAACATACATACATACATATATCATACATATACATATACATATATATATATATATATGCATATATGTACATAGCGCCGCAAGAAAAATACGTTAGTAGGGCATCACCAACCGGCAATCATGAGCTGGATTGTTCTTCCTTTTCTTGGTCAAAATTATCACTTTCCATACCATCCATGACCCAAAATTTATCAAAAAAAAATAAAAAAAGGTGTCCCTTTTTGTTTTGTTTGGCACAGGATTGATCACATATTTTTTTTTTTTTTTTTAAAATTATCATCATCAATATTATTTAAAAAATAAAGAAAAAACAACAAATGAGAAAGGAATCATCATCAAAGAGAGTAAATTAACTCTTGGAAAGAAGTTAACCAGCAAAAATTATTATCATTACACTATTTAACTCTCAAACTTCTTTGGCCAAAATCAGAATAAGGATTCAATTCCCCCATATTCTTAGTTCTTACCAAACTTTGACAGTACCAAGAATTTAAACCATCATATAAAATTAGTAGAATTCTTCTTGCCATTCTTTGAGGAGGTACACATTTTTCATTTTTTTTTTCCCGGGCTACTCGTACAACTAACAAGAGAGATAGACAGAGAGAGAGAGAGAGAGAGAGAGGGGATTTTAAAAACTGGGTTTTTTCTTGTTTTTGTTTCAGAGTACAATTTCTTGGTTTTGGCCTCTTAAGCATAAACAGAACCACAAGATAGAGCCATAAGTAGAAAAGCTGCTTGTTCTTCTTCTCCTAGCTTCCTTCTTTGGCTTGTAGTAGTAGTAGTACTTGATCTTGGTCTCTGTAAAGCAACATCTCTACCAAAAGTCAATAACCTTCTCTTCAATGAAAAATCCCCAAATCTGGAGCTCGAACTATCACCACTGCTGCTGGAATTGTTGCTACTGCTTCTGCTACTACCATTACCATTATTATTAGTCTGCTGTTGAGTATTGTTGTTGTTTTTGTGGATGTTACTAGTGGGTGATTTCTTTGGCTTTTTCTCTTCTTTGTTTAGACCAAGCAAAGCTCTCCTCTTTTTTCTGCTCCTGATCCCACATGCATTACACAGTGACTGCCAACAACCACCCAAAAACAAAATTAATTTCAGATCATCCCATCATCATCATCATCATCTTTATCTCTATCTTTATTCTTTTATCTTTAAAAAGTATGATTCAAAAATGCTACAATGTTAGGTTAAAAAAAGTAAATAAAATAAAATAAAATGGTGGGTTGAAGATGAGAATGACCTTGGGTCCTGCTGGGCCACCTCTCCAGAGGGGAGTTTTGGTTGTACCACAATCAGCACATGTCTTGACATGTGTGCCATCTGATGAAACTCTTTCTGGAGTTGGTGTTTGGCTTATCATATCTTCAGATTCTGAAACCTGTGAGAGGAGGAGGAGGAGAAAAGCAGATCAAAATCTGGGCCTTGATCGAGATTATTAAAAAAGGGGGAAAGATATTTAAAAAAAAAAAAAAAAAAATCAAATCTTGATCACGCAACAAAACCAAAGCTTAAAGTTCTGCATGCTGATATGATTTGACTAAACACAGCCAGGAGAGAAGCTTTTTTTAAGTAAAAATCTAGAGGCTTTAAATAAAGGTAGACATGATCAGCTGTTGATCACTTACTTTATCACTCAGATCCACCATTACCAAGGCCAAAATAGAAGATCTCAAGCAAAACCCAGATGAAAAATCAGATCAACCGAGCTAACAAATATTCAGGACACGGTTAAACACAGATCACAAACTGAGATCACCCCCGAGAACCTCCTTGATCACTCAAAAACACAAGAATCAAGAACTCCTTAACTGATTCAAAATCACTGCGTTCCACTACTATTACACAACAAAAACAAAACAAGACCCAGAAGATCAAACTAGACAACGAGCATCCACTACTCTAACCAGGATTCAGGAAACGAACTACTACTACAACCGCCACTACCACTTAGCAAAAAGGGATGCCAAAATAATTAGAAAGTGGGAAGCTTAGAGGGATTTTTGGAAGACCAAATGAGGCTTTAACAGAGGATGATTGGGAAACGAAGAGGGAATTTAGCTCCTATCCTAAGATTGAATGAAACCGACATGCAAAGAAAGAAGAGAGAGAAAGAACCGACAGAGAAGAGAGAGAGAGAGACAGCGATCCGGTGGACAAAAAAGTTTTAGGGGGTTTATAAGGGAGATTACGAAAACCCTAGGCGCGCGGGAGGACCGAAAAGACGAAAATATCCTCGCTTCAAAATCCATTTTTGTTCTCAACTGTGTATACCCGCCAAAATGGAAAAAAATTGGCGCCACGGAATTGGCCCTTTTTGGGGGGCATTTTTGTGGCAATTTGAGACAAAGATTTGGTGTGTGTTAGTAATAATAACTAATAATAATAATACATACAGATAGTATATATCGCTCTAGTCTAGGGTTTGCACCGCATCACCTCTCATCTCCGCCGTCAACGGATGGTTTCGCCACCACATAAATTTTCTGTTCACGGTTTATCCTTAATCATAATCCACTTCCACTCCAAATTAATTAATAACTCTCAAATATCGAATTTTTAATTTTTTTTTCTTATACATATATATTTTTTGAAATTTAAGGCATTTTTATCTTTATCACATCTCAAACTCATGATCTCGTAAGTGAGATTGTTACCAATTGAGTTATATTTTCTTGACTATTTTAATTTTTTTTATTTATAATGTAAAATATGAATTAAAAAAATAAAAATAAAATGTTATACGTGTTTTATTGAATATATAGTAAAAATAAAAAAAAAAAATGTATAAATTATGAGATAAAATTCATATATATATATATATATTAATCTTTTTTAATTATGAAATTAACTTAATATATATATATTTTTTAAATTTAAAATTGAAGTTAATTAATTAGTGTATGATGAGAATCTTGTCTGTATAGCAAAGGTATAAAGTTGGTCGAAACAAAGTAGTATCCGAAAAATTAAATAATCGTAGTATGCCCGCCCTTCACCAAGATGTCTTTTTTAAAAAAAAAATTCTTTTTTGGGGGACAAAAAAGACCACATTTAAAATTTTTCCATATTCCCACCGAAATCTTTTGGGAAAATTTATTTTTCATTCCTCAATATATATATATATATATATATATGCAATAATTAAAAATATGTTACACCATATAATTAATTTTCAGACATATAATGTATATATAAGTTTAGATATAAAAATTATTTTTAATATTTTTCTGTCTTTTTCATTTTTATTTGTCATAATGTATGTGTGTGTATATATAATATTTCGATATTGTGATACTCTCGTTCCACATTGAAAATATATGTGGATATGCTATAAATATAAATATGAGTTTATGTACTCATCATCAATTTGAGATATCTGTTTTTTTTTTTATATAGCGAGGACAGTGCCAAGTAATTGACTATGAGTGCCCATAGTCGCAACATGAGCTCGCTAACCTGAATCATAATAGTTGGTATCAGAATGGATAGCCAGCTCGGACTAAGGAGGTAATTCTATGGAGATTAAACCACAGTATAGTGGTGCGGTTGATCGATTGGCTGAGAATTGACGTTAGAGATGAGATTATTTGAGTGGCAAAGGATTAACCAAGTAGCTCTCTTCAAACCGCACCTAATAGATGGTGTTTTCGCGGTTATCCTATCCCTACTTATTAGCTAAATCACGCTATCAGACAACACCTTCCCTCTCCCCCCCTCTCTCTCTCTTTATATATATATATATATGTATGTATGTATGTATGTATGTACCATTTGAAGGTGATCTGGAACAGTGATCAAGCCTCGTGGGAATTGATATTGTAATATATATTCCATGCATATATATATATATTTTTGTTGAATGAGTTTGTAGGGTTTTTTATATACGTGAAAAATATTTTAGATTATAATGAATGAATTCATCATATAAGACATATATATATATATATATATATATATATATATGTATGTATATGTATTATTTAAATATATGGGCAGTAATTAAATGGGTAAGAAATGATAATTATGAGATTGGTTGAGGAAAAGAACTTTTGGATGAATTCTCGAAACATGAAGAAAGATATATATGATCGATTGCTACAAAGATACAGCGGTGTCCAAAATAGCCATTTGGATAAGGATAAATTGGAAAGGGCAAAAAAAAAAAAAAAAAAAGTTGAAAAACAAGAAGCTTCCATACCATACAAATACAAGCTTGACTCGAATTCTCTGTAATATTCTTAAAAAATAAAAATATATTATATAATATGATAAAATTTAAATACTATAAAAATATTTCAATTTATGTTTGTTATTTAAGATAGCTGCATTAAATGAAGAAAGAAAAAGTGAACTTTATTACTTAAAAAACTCACCTTCTATAGCAAATTTAATGAAATCGAGTCGATCATAATATTTTTATTGTTACTTTTTTTATTTTAATATTAAGACCGCTTTTTATAGTTGAAAAGATAAAAATTAGTCAATTCTTTTTTTTGCTCTAATGTAAGTAATAAATATACGCGATGTAAAGGAGGCTTCACCTAGTTAATGTTGGAAATGACTTAATATTTAGTTTTATATTGAAAATTTCATAGAAATAAGAATAAAGTTTATTACTCAATATTCTAAAACTATTTGTATTATTAAGGTAAGAGATCTAATGGTGACCAAAGCCTGTGAATAGTATTCTGTGATTGCACTGAGGTCGGGCCTAAAAAATTTATATGTCATTTATCTTAAGTGAATAGAGTATATATATATCTAATAATAGTTGTTGTTACTTGCCTAAAATCTAACCATCTAATAATCTCCTACCAAATATCATATATAATTGTGCAACCGAAATATAAGTAAATTAACATGTTATAACTTATAAATAACTAAGACCCCAAAAAAGACCACAAAAACAACACAAAATCTCTTTGGAAAGAAAAGTTGGCCTAACCATAGCTGGCTAGCTTAAATACTCCTCATATATATATATATATATGCTAACCAGCACATAATGAAAAGAAATACTTAGCTAGCCCACACGTGCAAGAGGGTTTCTAGGTCACAAAAATTCATAAATTTTAGCAGAGGAAAACCCCTACCCCCATCCAACCCCAAAGTGAAATCCTAAATGGAAGCTATAGCATTATTAAGAACAGTAATACAGTCCCAACCCTAGTGATGGCAAAGCTCTCAATGTATATATGGCAAAAAGTCTTACCGACATAGTAATATATATATATATTGATTGGGACGAAATTTTCTAATAGGGTTTTGTCTCCAAATGTGTAGGTACAGAAATGTCAACTCACGATCCAAGAACACCTGCAAAAGTTCTACACGGAGAAGATGTTTCTAATAGACTCTCCGATGGTCAAGTTAGACAATGAATTGGAAAGAGTCCAGAGGTTTCAACCGTTACACGTGAAGAAACACTAAGTTGCAGAGTATTCTCAAGGGAGAGAAAGTTTGAAAAAGAAGATGATGAATCATGAATGTATCTAGGACTGCCTTCTCTCTCTGTATTTATACCTTTGATAAGCAAGTCCCCATTTCTCCTTAGATATAAGGGTGCTTGTCCCCATGTGAGAGAACTTGATTTCATCTCAAGTGGACAAGTGACATATGTCCGTTAGAATGAGACAGTCAAGGACTACTGCTTTTGAAGGGTGATTATAATAGTAGGAATAACATGTCTTTTATGCATTTAATATCCTCAATTACCTTGTACTTATTTAAATAATAATAATAAAAAAATATAACTGATCCCATTTAACTCCTTTAGTAAATGTTTGGGATCTGCCTTAAAGAAGGGACAAAAAGAATGTCTAATTTTATTAATGTCCCTTCGCCTCCTTGCTTTCAACTTCGCCAATCGACACGTCCAAAGAATTCAATACTCAACACATCCAATGAACTCAATACTCGACACTTAACTATTTTAGCTTGCCAGGTTAATTGGACAAATCGTTATTGACTGTTCAATATATATATATATATATATTAACTATGAGTATTTTAGATTGAGATATATCTAAAATAATAATTAAAATTAAATATGAGAACTTTACTATATATATATATATAAATTACACATTAGGAGTAAATTTTTATAAAGACTTTTATCTGAATTTCATTTTAGTTTATAAAATTAAAAATATTAAATTTAAATCAACGCTGGAAATTTTAAATAAAGGTGAAAAATAAATGAATACGAAGAAAAAAAGATTAAAATAATAAAATTGAGAAGTAAATAAATATAGGATATTTGAAAGAAAGAAAGGGGAGAGACAGAAATTTGACAGATAGTAATATTAATTTTAGACAACTAAGGGGAAAAGGATAGCACTATGACCATTTTTGTCCCATTTCAAACACCATTTTTGTACTTTATGTCACGTGGGGACCACCAACAATTTTACTGTAATTTTTTTTCCTCGATAAAAACAAGAGGATTTTTTTTTTTTTTTTTAAATTTTATATATTTTTTTAAAAATCATGAATTCTAATTACCTTAAATATATATATATATATATACAATATTTGAGGAGGAAGAGAAAAAAAATAAAAATGGAATATGGTTAAATATTAAACATAAATACCGAAAGTAAAACTTATGTTTTGATAAAAGTGGGAATACTTACTTAGGGTAGTATCAATTATGTATATTATGCATGCAAACGACTCAAAATTCTACTCCAAAATAGGCCTCATTTATTATCATTACCCAATCTTGGTCCAGTTTTTAAAAATCCAATATACATATACAGATGAATTTGCTATGCAAATCGCACAAAGACCTTCAAACAACAAAGAAAATAAAGTACTTTTCTTCCCTCATTAGCCCCAAAAAGGAAAAGACAATGCATGCACCACGAATACAATAAACACACACAGACATATATATATATATATATATATATATGATAATATACGTTTTGAATATTTCATAATCATTTTGAATCAGATTAATTTAGAATTGAATAAGTACAGAACAAGTTCTTTTATATTTTTTTATTCATAAAGTTTAAATTTAAAATTTTATTTAACGAGAATCAAACTTTTTAGCACAATAACACGCGCGTGTGTGTGTATATATATATATATGACAAAGGATAGGGAAATACAAAAGGGACACTTTCCCTAAGCAATAAGTCCCTACCACGTTCATCTCAATTCTTGCCCCTTCTTTTTAATCGTATCTTCGAGAAAAGCTATGCCCAGCAATTTCCAAATTCAAATAAATACTAGAGAAGACAAGTTATATTCTGTTTATGCAATGTTCCTATAACACTTTTTAAATATTAAGTGTATATTTATAATAGGTAAAAATAAAGAAGGATATGTGTCAATTTTTTAAGCAGTGTTTGAGAAAAAAAAAAAAAAAAAAGGGAAAAAGGAAGCAATGCGATTCATGATTAGAAAAGCAATACCAACTCCTTGAACTTCCCATGGGTAGATGAAATCCATCAGATATCATTAGTGATGGACAATGGCATTTTAATAATTAGGTTTCAAATACATATATAAACTTATATATATATATATATATAATTATCGGAACTATGCCAATCTAATAAAATATTAATACAATTATCACAAAACATATATGTACAAACCATTAAATTATTTTAACTTTCAATCTCTATCCTTAGCTTGAGCAACCCTCATCCGTTAGGTCTGATTTTCTGGTAAAATCCATTGAACCTTTTTGAGGCTTGCAATGTCCTAGGCACCTGTTGTTTCTGGTATACCTTAAGCATTCACATACTTTTATCCCTGTTTTTGATCCTCTCAAATTTTAAAATGTTACCCAAGTGTAAGCATCAACGTCGAGATAACCAATTTCTGCATCAAATATCTGCAATCATATACAATCAAGCTTAGTTTATCATTCTTGAGATTTTTTTGATTATTGACATGTCCATGAAAATGTCTCTAGCCTGTCAGGCAGAGCTATAAACTAGAAATGTAAGTGTTCGAATTGCTGAGAGCAATTTCCTGTAACCAGAATCAGAGAAAATATACCTGGATACTAAGTGAGAGAGAAGGAAAATTCCACTACCCCACCTACCAAAACCACCAAAGCAGAAACAAAAAGGAGAAGGGACCAAATGCCTATTACACAAATAAAACCGTGATAGCATAGACAAAATAGAGAAATCATTTAGCTGTATTAGTTCTTCCTTTTGGCATAATACAACAGGCAAATAAACCCCAACACTACGTATTGACAACTTTTAGGAGACTAAGGATTAAACAACAAAAGACTCCTGCTTCCTGTGAACTCATCTGAACAAAACCCGCCAGCTTATCCCTTCAGTTTCCCCAAAACCCTTCACCATACTCTGGAAAAGAACCAAGCCCGACTTCCCGTCAACCTCTGAGAGCTTGATCCCTTTCTTATTTCCCTGTTTGTAGTATTTGGTGACCTCACACGACAGACACTGGACCGTACCATAACCAAACTCAGTGAGGTGCTCTTACTTGACATTGACATTGACATTGACCTTGACCTGACCCTGACCTTGACGCCAATACACACCATCTCCAATCTGAGGTTAATCCACCATCTGAAGGGCCTGGATATTTTTTACAGCAGAATGGAACATATTACAATGTTATCAATGTTATACCACAGATGGGGTGAAAAGAAATGCAATTTTGCAAAGATGGAGAATAAAAGGTACTGTAGTCCAAGAATTTCACCATTAATATTGAGATTTTGAAACAAATCAAAAAAGATTATTCTTGTATAACTGAGTAATGTGAAGGCACAAAAAGTATAACCAGTAAACTAAAACAATACCTTTAGCCAAATTTGAATCCACCAGGAGGAGGTTGGTTATCACTTCCTCCAAAATTAAATCCTGATTGTGGCCCATCACCAGCAGGTAAATTTTCATCTTCTTCCTCCAACCAATATGACTCCAATATTTTGACTGCTTTTTCATAAATTTCATGGTTATCATGAGACTGCAAATTCTCTATCTTCTCCAAGCCCTCAGCTTCATCAACTAATTGAGCATAATAGTTTACACCTCCAGTGTTGCCAAGACATTTCTCTACTTCCCCAATCTTCAATATATTTTCTAGCCCTTCCAAACAGACAGTGACAATCCTTGGATCAGGGCAACCAAGAAGATCGCACAAAGGCTTTATACAGCCTTGAGAAACCAAGTACCTATTGTCCGAAATTCAGCAAACATGAGCTCCTTCTAGAAAGACAATGGCCATAAGCAAAGAAATAATAACAAAACAAACATACATAATTTGATCATGAGTTCCACCAGAGGTAGCATTTGAAATAGCCCAGGCAGCTTCTTTCTTTATATCAAATTCAGCCGTTTGAAGCAGATTGACTAGAGGGCCAATTAGCTGAGCGTCAATCACAGCCTGTCATTCCAGATAATAAATTTCAATTAGAACCAAAAGCCATTGGAACATTGGATTAGAAATTGAATCTGGGAAAAAAGGACACTCAATTATCATGCAACACCATAATAAAAAGTTTATAAAAGAATTGCATTTAGAATGTCTCATGAAACAAGGGAACTTTGAGCTGAAGGAGGGAAAAGGAAACAGTAAGATTTCAATGTCCATAAAAATCCACCTCACAGTAATATATGACAACCAACATCTATCAGGAAATAACAAAGCAAACAAAACATTCAAGGTCAACCTGCATTACCCCTGCACTATTGTATTATGTGCTCGCACTTGTTTCTAACTCCTAAAACAGAAACCATCAGAAGAGCAAAATATTTATCATGGATAAAAACAAAAAAACAATTATTCACTCTGGGTTCTTCATTTGTCTCCCATTGTTTTGGTAACTGGGTTGGCCCCCTGGGGATGGGGGGACAGGGGTTGTTATTAAGGTACTTGACAGTGTGAAGGAGCAAATTTTATAAACAGATGAAACAAAGGGGAATGTGCTATACCTGTATCTGCTCCTTATTTCCAGCAGTGATGTTAGAAATCGTCCAACAAGCTTCTTTCTTGATGCTCTTTTTGTGATTGTGAGTCAGCAGGTTCAACAAGCAAGTAAGAGCTCCTTGGTCAATGATGCACTGGAGCACAAACAAATGCATGTTAAAGATCCAAAAACCCAGTTCTGCCTCCCTTTCTTTTTCCACTCTCCTTGTGTGCAGGTTTATTAAAGAATAGAATGCTCAATGCCAAGCTAGAAAGTGTATATATTAGATAATATAAACGGGAGAACAAATAAAAAATCCTTCAGCTGTATTTGTTCTTCCTTTTGCATAATATACTAGGAAAATAAACATCAAGAATACTACATATTTCATTAAGTGACACACCAATACTGACAACCTCCAGGAGACTGAGGACTACAATTACAAGGGAGAACAAAGAAAATTTATGGATTCAGACTTGATTCTAGAATGTACTAAGATTAAACTAAGATATTTTGACATTGGAATCAATTTAAAACATTGCAGAGTTCATAAAAATATATGCATGCAGATTTGTGTATTAACTTACCTGGGTTTGAACATCATCTCCGGTCACAATGTTACCAACTGTCCTCAGTGCAGGAATGAGCACGAAGGGAGATGGATGCCTGAAATCACAGATATATTTTAAGTTATATAATACTAGAGTCAAATATTAATAAACAAACAAATAATAAAAGGGTATGGCCAACGCAACATTACTCACATAAGGAGCTCAACAAGACGGTGACAGACACCTGCCTCTATAACAGCTTGGATTTTGTCATTAGTACCATCAGAGAGGTAAGAGAGAGCCCAGCATGCGTCAGTTAACACTTCTTCATCATTTGAATGAACAAGACGTTGAAGTGCTGGAAGTGCAGGTCTTACCTGACATTGAATCCCATAAGCACATATTAGTATTTTCTCGAGGCAGATAAAACATTAATGACTAATGTGGCAAACCTGCTGAAATGGAGGTTGTGGTTTCCCCCTGCAGAAGTTGGACAAGGTCCAAGTGGCATTTCTCAGCATTGATAGCTTAGCATGCTCATTCAACTGAGCCAGCAAAGGAACTAAAGCTCCATGGCTAAGGACAAGGTCCCGACACCTTGGGGAGTCACCAGCAACATTTCCCAAAGCCCAAACAGCCTACACTTTGCAAGAAGCATTAATGAGCAGAATTTCAATTTCCCCGAAAACAATCTGCACAGTTTGAATTTCAGAGTTCAAAAGTTGCGATTAAAATGTGCATGATACCTGCTCCCGAACATCATCACTTGGAGATTCCAGAAGCTTAACAAATATGGGTACAGCTCCATGATCAATCACCACCTTGGTATTCTCAGAGGTTCCAGAGGCAATATTTGTAAGAGCCCAAGCAGCCTCAAACTTCAGTAATCCAACAAATAAGCAAAAACCAATTCAGAAATGCAACCACGCATCAGTAGAAACTGATTCAGTGCCAAATTACAACTTCAAACCTGGAGCTGAGGGAAATCCTCCCTCACAAGAAACTCAACAAAGCGAGGAACAACTCCAGATCGTATAACTTCTTCAATTGGAGGGCTACGCTCTGGGAGTTGAAGTACATAATATAAGTTAACCTAACACATAAGAACGTGACTGACACAAGACATAAGTTTGCCACTCTACCTATTGAGAGTAGTTTACGGAACTGAGTAGTTGCCTCCAGCTGCATGTTGCTATCATCTGAGCAAACTCCAGCAACCATAGAAGGAAGACTCTCTAGCTGCAATCATCAACAATATTAAATATTAAAGATTCCCCATAGAAAATCTATTAACATAGTCAAGACGTGCAGAGCATAAGAAGTGTCAACTGAAGAGAAATAAAAGGGGAAACAGAAGAAATGAACAGCCCAAAGTAACAGTTCCCCCCCCCCCCCCCTCTCTCTCTCTCTCTCTCTCTCCAGTGCAGGGTAAGGCTGTTGACGGAAAAAAGAGAACAAAAACCAAAACTAAGCTAGGTTAAGATAGAGTATGCTCGTGAAAGTCTATAATTTATAGCTGACCAATTCTTAAGATTGTATAAATCATAACTATATCCTAATGCAAGTAGGAAAGTGAATCAAAATAATAAATAAAATCCAACTCTTAAGATCCTGCTGCTACCAATACTACAAAATCTTTGTGATGGAGTGTGCAGAGGGTCTACAGATGAATGCAGTTCAAACATTTTACAAGGATGAGACAGGTCATATCCAGACAAGAACTTGGAAGTATTATTCCTCCCCCTCGTTCTCTTCTCAAATACCAAAGCTTTCATTTTTTCTTGAAGAATCCCGCTTCTAAGAACTTGTATGTTAGAGCTGAAAACTCAGGTTACTGAAGTTCTTTAAATGCTTATTGCAGAAAGTACTTTATCACCTTGAACTAAGAAAACCTCAAGATGAGATCTTTTAATCCACAAAAAAACAGAAGTCCTTCCAAATCTTCCCAATTCTAAATTCCAGCAAGTTACAGATGTACCAACAAACTCAATGCTCGATCTTCGTTACTAAACTCCTCTACTCGAACTTTGATAATACACAAAAATATTAGGATATCTGTATCCAATGTTAATACGCATGTAAAAAACACTTGAAGCACTTTCGATAAGTTCTGATGCCACCAATCTAACAATTAAATGAAGCTCAATTACAAAATATCTCTAAACTTAAGATCCCCAAATTTCAAGTCCACCGATCACCAAATTCAAAGAGGCATTAAAAAAGAAGACAAAAAAAACCATCGACGCCAATACATGAAGAGCAGAATAAGACACACCTTTCTCTCAATATTATTAGCTGGAATGGCATTGGGAAACGGTTGTGACATTTGGAGACCTTCTCGACGCTTCTTGAGAAGGTTTTCCTCACGCTTGTTTTTGCGGATCTCCACCATTTGGTCCTCCCTCCTGCGCCTGCCGTCCTCAGCATCCACCGCCACCTTATACCGGTTCCTACGAACCTCCGTCCTCTCATTAGGTCTCAACGACATCTTTTCCCCTCTGTTGGACACAATCAAACAAATAATCAATCAGTAAAGCAGAAAATTCACTTCAATTAAAAGTCGAAAGAAAAATGAAATAATAACATACACAATCTAATGCTAATTATGGAAATCAAAGCGATCAATAAATTCACAAGTAAATGATGTGTGTGTGTATATTTATTCATATAGGCATAGGTATGTACCTGGATTGTGTTTGTGAGAGAGAGAGAGAGAAAGAGAGAGAGGGAGAGGAGAGAGAAAACTGGAGAAAAGAAAATGAGGTGAAGGGCTTGGATTATGAGAAGACAAAGCTCTCGAAATAATCTGGCTTTCTGTAGTCACTGGGCTGGGTTTCTCCTTACTTGGGTTGACATAATAGAGCCCGCACTAACTTACCTGGATTGGGTTTCTGTAGATGTTTTCACCAAGTGGAGGATTTGGTTTCGGTTCTTTCTTAGATATGGCCTTATGCGACCATGTGTAGTTATACCTCATAGATCCCTCTCAAATTAGTCGATAAAGATATCTGTTATCAAAAAACTGAATATCTTTTACACCTCTTTTTTTTTTTTCTTTTCTTTTTTTTTTTTTTTTTTTTTTTTTAAAAAAAAGGTCTTTTAGCTCATATTGATATTTATAATTCGGAGAGATTATACGCTTGAGACACATCAAAGTAAAAGATTTTGAATTTAAAATTATTATTTTTTAAACCCAAAAAAATCCTAATTTTATAAAATAAAAAAATAAAAATTTTAAAGTTTTAAACAATCGAAATTAAATAAATTATCATTTGTTCATAAAATCTTATTGTGGTGAACGTGTATTTATTTATTTATTTATGTTTTCTTTTTCTCAAAAAATAAAAGTTTTAAAATTTTGAACCAAATTTATCTCATTTATGAAAATCAATATTATAGATAAAGTAAAATTATATATAAGAAAAATAAGATCTATAGATTATATATATATATATATTACTTATGGTTGGATTCCAATTATCGATGATATTTTAAAATTATATGCATATAATTATATTGAAGTTTTTAAGGATAACAATCGTGTCAAATTTTAATAATAATTATATTTAAAATTTTAATTTTTTTTTTGATAATAATGTCAATTCAACTAAATTATTTAATTGTTTAATTATAATAGTATTTTTTATAATTTTATAATTTTGTGAATTATAATTAACTTATGTAAATTAATTATTATCCTATTATATTCAAGTTGAATTAAATATTGCGACATCCAAACAAACAAATAAAGTAATATTAACTTTTATAGCATTTTATTCCCATTGCATGATTGGGTTTATAGAGAAAGTATATAATTGGGTGTGCATAATATATATATATATACATACATACATATATATATACATATATATATATATATATATATATATATGTATGTATGTATGTATATCAAATAGAATACAATGCATAGATGGAAAAGGGTGAGCTAAGGAGGAGCTGAATAGTTGTCAAGGAATATATGCTTTTCTTTTCTGATTTAAAATTACATTAAAACAAAAATAATAATAATATACACAAATTTATCAACTCATGATCGATCATAATCAATAATGTGTATATATTTATATATATATATATAAGAGTTCAATTGATTTGATTGGTCTACGTTAGGGTCGAAAATTTCTCAAATTGGGTCAAGTAATGAGCTAAAGTAGTGTGTTGATTATTGTCAATGGAAACAGCTGATGCTGATCTGATGATGGGTGGTGGTGGTGGTGGTGGTCTTGCCGCCCGAGGAGAACGGGGAGGTGATGCATAGAGAACGGAGGCTTCGAAAACTTGTTGCCGGACGTTTTCTTGATCCTGCAATATTCTCTCTGCTCGAAGAGCAGTAATGTACAGACCTGCTGCTAGAAAAACTGTTACCAGACCAAAAACTCCGGCAGCCGTGAACAACCCTTGTCCGAGGATAACGCAACTTGGCCTCGGTTCTCCCCATTTCTTCAGATGCCCGGACTCCACACTCAGTCCGATTAATAACAGTATTTCTCCCACAGCAAACGCAGTCCTGTTGTGCAACAAAAAAAAAAAAAAAAAGAATGGACCTTAAAGTCTCTTATTCAACGAAAATACACACATAAACAGAAATACAATTGGATAAAATTATATAATTATTACCATGTTGCGATGAAGAAAAAACCAGCTTGCCATGCAAAGTTCAAGGCAAAACCAGAATCAGGGTTCAAGTTTAACAAAAGGGAAGAACTTGATGAATTGCTGACCGAGATCAACATGAAAGTATGTTCCACAACCATGGCAATGGCCAGTGCAAAAAATGCACCTGCTGCACACAGTAATGGTATTTTCCCACTACCGTTATATACGCATTCATTCTTCCCTTCATCATTTGTACCCACCCACGTAATCTACCAATAGAATATTTTAATTAATTAACAGAGAAGAATTAAACCAAAACTATATATATATATTACTGCATGTATATATATATATATACCTCGGAGCGGGTGGCTTCAGCAATGAGACAGAGAATGAAGCAGAAAAGGCCAAAGAAAATTGATAAAACCATAAGAAAGGCACCTGTTTTGCTACCTAAATCAGACCGACGACGACTACTCGGAGCAAGATCAGCATGTGTAACGGCCATTTATATAATTCTTCCACTCCGGCCAGTCGGTCGGTCGGTCGGAGGAATATATATATATTTAGGAAGACGAGAGAGAAATAATTAATTAAACAGTTGCTGGTTCGATATATAATTTAGAGGAGTCTTCAAAAAAACCTTTCTGGGTTTTGATGAAATTAAAGAATGAAGACAGTATAGTGTAGAGAATTGCTTGGAACAAAGGTTGCTTAAAGGCCAGAGATTCTCCCTATCAACGCCCGCCATGAACTTTATGCTCAAGTTTTCACACATGGTGATCTTAATTAAAATACTGCGCCATACCTACTTCTTCTTTTGAAATCCAATGGCTGGTTAATCTCTTAGATTAACAAAAAAATGGAAAAAAAGTGTTTTCTTCTTTTTTTCTTTAATTTTTTGATGCAGATCACATATGTGTATATATTTATACATGCAAAGGTAATCTTGATCTCCTCAAAGGTAAGAAAGCCATTTAAGTGGTTTCTAAAGTACTTAAAAACCTCTTTCTAATTGGAAAAGGGGAAAAAAAAAAGGTAGGTTTATATTCTCATATCCCATTATATATTATTGTGTCTATAATGGTTTTACTTTGAGGAAGTTCAGTGCTGAGACAAATGAGGACGATGGTGTAATTCCACTACTAACTACCACCTTTTGTGATACTCTTGTTATATGAATATATCATAAAATATAAATTAAAATTTAAATACTCATTATTATTTTAAAATATTATTTTATAATAATAAAAATAATGTTAAATAATTGACTGTCGGATTAAACTATTAATGGAGTACAACCGAGGTAGGCTTTTGCAAAGTGGATAGGGGATAGATGGATAATATGGATTGCGAATGGCCCATTTACATGTTTAGAACTGGGCCGTCATATTGAATGATCCTTTCGTTTTTAAGGCTTAGTTCCTCTTATTGTTACCTGGAGTGGGTTATAGAATTTGACATATACCTGATATCATGGACCCCAGAGGTATTTATTTATTTATAATTTTTAAATAGATTTGAGTTAATCACAATCTAACCACTTGACTGTTAGTTTAGTAGTATGACACTTTTGTTATATGTGATTGATCACAGATTCAATCTCTTTCCCCCATATCTCCTATGTAATCTCATAAATTACCAAAAAAAAAGAAGAAGTTAATCACGACTTCACTTGAATAGAGCATGATTAACGGCCCGATTGGCACTCTTCATAGGCCAAGAGGGCAGTAGAGGATGGTTCTTAGCCGGTATCTGCTGGCTAAGATGGTCAAGTGGCTCTCTGACGTGTTCCTTACCTTCAGTTTTTAACCAACATCCTATTGGTACAAGTGGAAGGAGCTTGATTCCCTTAAGCAAGGTTTCGACTTCGAACTTTGTGTATGAAAATTCCCCAAAAAGGGATTCGACGCGAGTCAATTCCGGATTAGTCAGAGTTCAAAGTGGCTACTAGATATCGGGAGGTGCTAGCTAAGATGGTTAGGTGGCTGTCTGACAAGCTCCTTACCTCCAGTTTTTAACCAACAGCCTATTGGTCCAAGTGGAAGGAACTTGATTCCTTTTAAGCAAAGTTTTGAGTTCGAACCTTGTGTATGAAAAAATAGATGTTAGAAAAAGCTTTCCCCCAAAAAGGGATCTGACGTGACTCGATTCCGAATTAGTTAGGGTCCAAAGTGGCTGCCGGATACCAAGAGGTTATACCCAAAAAAAAAAAAGAAAAAGTTAATTAAGAGGTGTGACATGATGATTGCTTATCTTGTCTCTTAAAGTTAGGAGTTCGAATCCCATTCATAGGAATAAAGCATATCTTGTGGCCAGTTGTTTAGTCACTGTTGTAGGCGATGAATACCCTTAGTTTAGACAAAAAAAAAAGAGTTAAATATTATTTTTATCAAGCTTTTAACTTAGTATAAATAAGTAAGCGTCTTGTGAATGTTACTCGAAGTCACAAGTTCGACACTCAGTATTAATGCGATATAATTATAAGTCAGAGAAAAGTTTTTTCTCAGATAAAGATTACACTTTATAAATACATATCGAGCCGAATCAAGATAAAGCATATTTAGAGTAAGACCCATACTCAACTTGCTAAGTTCAAAAGGGTACATTTTGAGAGAGAGAGAGAGAGAGAGAAGAGGGATAAGGTCTACTAATTAATGATCAGTTGACCCTAAGCTTATGACGAGATATGAAAAGAATGAACAACAAGAACCTTTGGCTGTAACAACGCATTTCCAATAGTATATCGCATTTCGACATTGTAATTATATATAAAATCTGATCTCAAACGTGATAGAATTGTGGGTCTCCGAGGGTGGACCAGTTCCTTTGATTCTGTAATCTTATGATGTTACTCTCCATGATCATCTAACCAATCCTATGTTAACATTTTGTTTACTCAAGTTTCTGCTAATTGTACTCCTACGATTAGTCATCTATGAAATAGATCTTCTATTAAATATATGTATATATATATATACACACATGTATATTATACGTGAATATTTAAATATTGTTTTTGTGGCAAAAATGAAGGGGATGATGATAAGAATAATGAATTAGAGAGTGAAGGAAGAAATTTTATGGTATATGTGCATGGTGGGGTGAGGGGAATCTGAAGCGTAATGAAGGCTAGAAAAAAAAAAAAAAAAAGAAAAAGAAAAGGAAAGGACCAATTAGGTGGTTTGTCAACTATTTGGTCATATCTTGCTTTAGCAAATTCCTGGGATGATGAGGCCTTTTCCACCAGCCAGTGTCCCCTAAGGTGTGTTGTGTCTTGTTGAAACAAAGGAATTTCTAGATGTCTGAATCTGCTAGATCATCTATCCATGTCCTTCCATCCATGCATCCATCCATCATGCCCCCCTCCCCATCACAACCCCAAAGATTTATATATATATATATATATATCAATTTCTCTTCTTACATATTAGGACAACTTAACTATAAGATAGCATAAAGTTAGTTCAAAACTCTAACGAATATATATATATACACACAAATAATAAACCTAAAAAGTAATTAACGTTTGAAGTAGTTTGGTGAGTTTTAATTTCATTGCATGTTTCTGTTAGTTAATGCAAGAAAAACCTGTTTGGTCTGAGACACACTGATCATCATTTGGCAAAAGCAGACAACTACAGCTGCCTGGATATAACATGTTGACCCCATATGCACATGTAACTAGTAAGAACTTTCTATGTATCTTGCTTTTTTTGAGCCCTGATTAGATTCTGAAAACACCCCAATATATATATAATACACCACAGCATGTTATAATGTACTTCACAGAAACCCTTGTCTATTCCAATACATGATTTGAATAATTAAGGTGTCTTGAGATTTGAAGCACCAATATTTAGTTGCAGAAAGCGTGAGATACAATAGTTTTTCCATTTTTTTTCATGCTTGTGTGTGATAATGGAAGTATATATATATATATATATGTATGTATGTCACTTTCAATGGTTTATCATCAGAAGCTAAAAGAACGGCACAGAAAATAAAACTCATTTTTCATACAAGATATATAAGTGTGTATGTATGTATGTATGTTTTAGCTTAGGTTTTGATTACAAAAGATTTGGTAGTCTCCACCAGATATCCTTTGTGCTAGTGCAAGTTGGTCCCAATAGTGTGACTAAACATTGATCTTCAGTTTAGCCAATGTGGTTTGTCATGTACAATATCAACACCACGATCCATCACATAGAGGTACAAAGATAGAGAACGCTTTACTTTGACAGGTAAAAGTTATGGAGATTAATTAATTAACTTTTTATTGGTGTTTTTTGTAAATGTGTATATACTGTTCATTGTCATGAGGACGTGTGTGCATATTTATAGCTCAACATATATAATGTTATAGCTAAATGTGTACATACCCTCAATATATAGCTTTTTGTTTGTGCTTAATTTTTCATAAGGACAATGAGAGGGGTCATGTGTACATTATATCTGTCAATCAAATACTAAATCAAGGACTAATGTTTTTGGTCCCTGCTCTTAACCACTCTTCCTCTACTCTAGCTATAAAATATGACATGAACCCTGCATATATGATATTTTCCCCAGAAGGGCTAACATCAAATTAATCAGATGGAAGACAGAACACTTCAAAACAGATCAAAAGAATCATTACCAGCAGATTCTTCATCATCAGCTGCTGTGATGAAGCTCTTTGGTTTTCTGGTAACCAATAATGGTGTCAAAGGTCCTCCCAAAGTCCCTGTCACAATCCAAAATGATGCAGCTGATTGTAGCAAAAGATTTGAGTGCCAGTACTGTCACAAAGAATTTGCCAATTCACAAGCATTAGGTGGTCATCAAAATGCACACAAGAAGGAAAGACAGAGAATAAAGCGAGCCCAGTTCGCTAACAATCATCATCATCATCGATCTTCTTCTTTTCAAGCTAATGTCACAATGATCAATGCAGATTCAGCTGGTCGATCAGGACAGTTCTTGACTTCAGCAACTCTGCCTAGTAGTAATACTACTGTTACAAGTGGTACTGGCCTCCATGGCACAAGATTCAGGTCACCTCCTGATTATTACTCAGCATTTCTACCACCACCACCACCACCACCACCACAACCACATGTACTATCAGGGATTCCACTGAGATATCCTCATGGAAATTACAGAGAAATTGTCCAACAAGAGAATCATAATATTGGAACCTCAAGATCATCAAGAATGTCAGGAAGTGTCTATGATGACAAAGTGGATGTTGATCTTCATCTATAAATTAAGGGTACTGCTGTTTAAAAACTATTATCTTTCAGTTAATGGCAACTCCGACAGTACAAGAGTCTTTTTACAAATTTCAATTCTTTCTAGCTTTGTTCACAGCTTCTGCAGACAAAAAATATATAGCAAGATCCAACCAAATAACAGCAAATTAGAAATCATTCTCACTGTGTGTCAGCTTAACTTCTCGATCCAACCAATTAAAATTTAAGATGATATTAAAGCGCTACATTTCCATTCGAATCTCTCATATTTATTTATGTATGAAATATAAGGAACCTAAAGACAAGAAAACATAGGACTTCCAAAATGCAAACACTTGGTAGGCAATATTGAGGGATTCAATGTTGTCCTCTGTTTCTCCTCCTAAAAATGCTTCTCATTTCCTTTATTTTATTTTATTTTGTGTTACATATATTATAGAAAAATAAAAATATTTTCATGGATATTAAATTATAACCATTGAAAATATTTCAATGGATAATCCGCACCTTATTTCAACGTTTTCCTCTCTTCTTTACCATCATAAACCAAATTCTAAGAACAAAAAACAACAACCTTTCTTTTTTTTTTCTTTTTTTGTTTTTTCCTCCCCTTCTCCCCAACTTAATAATAAGGCTAAGCTTGGAAGGAGGAGAAGAAGAAGAAGAAGAAGAAGAGAGGCAACCCTATATAATATATATTATATATATTGGAAACAGCCGGCCGAGGCCGGTGTCGATCGAGGAGGCCACCTACAAAATGATGGCTCCGGCTCATTTTGTTCGGAAACCTCCGCGTGCGTCCGGCAGGGTTAGAGCATCGGCGGCACCGTCTTCATTATCAGGGTTCCGACATGGAAACCCAGAGGCAAAGAGAAAACAACGAATTGCTTCCTACAAAGCATATGCTGTTCAAAGCAAACTCAAGGCTTCTCTGAGCAAAAGCTTGCATTGGATTAAATACAAGTACGATTATATTGTGCATGGTTGTTAATCTTGTAATTTACCATGCTATATCCATTTCCGATTTTTGTATGTCCTAAAATCAGAGACACACACACACAAATATATATATATATATATATATATATGTATATGTATGTACATATATGGTTATTAATATGTCTGATTTAAGACATAATTTTTATTTGATAGATATTAATTTGGAGAAAAGTTTGTTTGTTTGTTTGTTTTTTTTTTTTTTCGTAATAAACATTTCTTGTGTTAGTGAATGATGTATAACTTTTGTAAAGAATATTACTTATATTCATTATGAAATACACTTATATGCTCTTTTTTTTTTCTTCTTTTTTTTTTAATTTTTTTAATTTTTAACTTTTGTAATATGTTAGCAAAAACAGAGTGTGTGTGAAAAAATATATATATATATTACAGTGTAATAATACTAAATGTCACAGAAAATATTTATTTTACAAAATAGATTTATATTCTAAAAGTGGAATATTGTTCAATTTAATTTTAAATATTTTAAATTTTAGTATATTTGATATTAAATATTTTTATTTAGGTATTTTATTTAGTAAAAATGTTTTAAATTTTTTTTTAAAAAAATCTCTAGTAAATTATATTTTTGTACTCTTGGTCTTTTTACATGAATAATGTGTTTGTCCTTGTCGCCTTATTTAAGTTATTTTTTGTTTGAAAGAAGTAAAATCACAAAAATTTAATTTATTTGAAATGTAAAAGGAAAATTTTCCTGTTCAATCTTACATTTTTTTTTTCATTTTTCTAATTAGGTCCTAAATTTTTAATTTTGTCTTATTTGATATCATATCTTTTTACATTTTTTCAACTTTGTCCTTCCGATCAATTTTTTTTTTTTTTTTTTTTTTTTTTTTTTTACATTTTCAGCCACCTTTAGAATATAAATCTCTTTGATACAATTTTTTGAGGGACATTTTAGGCATTTTAAATTTTTATGGTGTAAAATTGTACACATGAAAGTAGTTGAAAATGTAAAAAAAAAAAAAAAAAGATCAAAAGGACGAAGTTGTAAGAAACATAAAAAGGTATGATATCAAGTAAGACAAAAATAAAGTTTTAGGACCTAGTTGGAAAAATGAAAAAAGATATAAGATTGAACAGAAGATTTTTCCAAATTTAAAATATTAAAATAAAATATCTAATACTAAACATTACAAAAATCTTAAATATTTGAGACTATATCCACTAGTCTATCTTCTAAAAGAAAATGAAAAGAATATATACTTATATTGAGTGACAATCGTGTCTGGTTAAGTTAAACTAATTATAGTTAACCTACTAACTCAAACTCGACACGAATTGAAAATGTTACAAAAAAGTTACATTCAAACACATGACACAAAAATTAATCGTGTCAACTTATCAACTCGATCATGTTACATATAAGATTCAAAGCAACTAGCTAACTTGATTACACTATACCAATTAGCTAACTAGATTACATACCTATTTAATTTATAAAAATATTAATATTATGTAATTTAATTATATATAAAATATTAAAATATTAAAAATAAAAACTATTAAATTATTTAATAATAAATTAAAATATATAAATAAAAAACGTAATAATTAAAATAAAAAAATTAATTATTATTTAAATGAGTTACGTAGATTGAAAATGATTATGCGGGTCAATCTGTTTATAATCCAAATACGATTATCATTAAACGGATTGATCCACTCTAACACAAATTCATTTATCCACAACTCTAATCCACTAATTTCATGTCAAATTTTCGTATTGAGTTAGATATTATCACTCTCTACTTATATATCTACAATCAATAAAATAAACTAAGGCTTCTTTTGGTGGATTATATATACTATACAATGCCTAGATTACGTGGTATTTCAAGTTTCTTTGAATGATGAATGATATATATATATATATATTAAAATGAAGTCTTAGTCCCAATGATGTGACGTACCCTTAAATTATAAGATTAGGGAATATATTGTAAATAATATGAGAGGAATTTGAGCTAACAATTGTTATATTGTATATATATATTGTATATATTGTCTATATATATATATATATATATATTTAATTATGGGTTTACAATTTTAATTCAATAATAACCCTTAAGAAATCATATATTTATTAAAAATTTGTTGTAGATTTAGTATATGAGCTAATTTTGATTAATTAATTTAGTTTTTTTTTTTTTTTTTTTTTTTTTTTTTAATTTTTAAAATAAAAACATTCAAATGAATTAAAATGGTAATTCCCCAAAAAGCACAGATACTTAAGTCAAAAATTCTTCTTTGAGGTAAATTCCAAAGTAAAGAGAATATTATTCTTACCTAAAATAGGTAATATGATCTCTTTTTATAAGATGCTTTACTCAATAGAGTATGTTTATAATTTCTACGTGAGATTGTGATAAATCTCAAAATAAAGTATTTTACTCTTTTAGTCAAAGGATTGTCTTTTATATATTTCTTTTGTGTATATATATCTATTAGGGATGTCAATTAAAATTATACATGATGGGAAACTCGTATCTCGAACTTGCTTTGACTGGTTTGGAAATAAGGATGGTGATTCCCCAAAAGAGAAAATCGAGGATGATAATAACCTTCAATTTTCGTCACCGTCCTGAAAAAAGTATATATATATATATATATATATATACATATATTATTTTTAATTATATATTTATAATAAAAATAATATAATATAATAATTACAATAATTAATTATTTAAAATATAAAAAATAAATTATAATTATTTAATAAAATATTACATTAGATACAAATTAATAAAATAATAGCTATAATATATACTTTTTTAAATTATACATAAAATCATATAATGATAATTATTGAATTTTTTTTAAATAAAACTATTTAGTAAATACTAAATGGGTTACAAACTAATTAAATAATAATCATAATATTTAATTTATTAATTATATATTTTATAAAAATAAAATTATATTAATATAGTAATTATATTTTTTATATATGACATCTTATTTACAAGAATATAAATTCATAATACTATATCATCAAATTTTTGAATAAATACAATGATTCTATTTTAAAAATTTCATGTAAATATTTAATATGAAAAAGTTATATATTATATAAATAGTTATAAATGATAATATTAAATCTAGTATATACATAAAATATAATTATTTATAAATATATATATATATATATATTTTCACAACTAACCATTTTAAAATTTTAGTTCTACAAATTTCTAATTCAATAATATTTATAATTTTATTTTTATATAAATTAGTGAACAACTCTTACCATGCTAAAAGGTTAAAAATGTTAGTTTTTTTTTTTTTTTTTTTTTTTTAAAGTTTAGTTTTATAATTTTAAATTTTTTTAAAGATTATATTAAAAAATTTATAAATACTTTATTTTTTATTTTATGAAATTTATTGATTAAATTTTTTTTATTAATAATTTAATTAAAAATAAAAAATATGGCAATAAAAAATCTCCGTGGTGATTTTTGATCCCGTTGGGGGCGGGGATAAAATATAAAAACAATTAACCGTAGGGGAATATATAGGAACCGGGGATGAGAATAGGGAAGGATTCCCAGCAAATCCCTGTCCCGTTGCCATCTCTAATTTCCTTATATACTATATATTTAATATAACTAATATATAATCAATTACTTGTTTTAAAATCAGTTGAAGGATTGATTTATCCTAATATTTTTACTTCAAAAATGAAAAAAAGTCAAAATAGTAATTAGGATATGATTTATTATTTATTTTTGAAATTTTGAGAAATTATTTATTTTTAATATGACTTTTTATATTATAAGTGAGGGCAAATTGGTGTAAATAATCTCTTATTTTTTTTTTCAATTGGTGTTTATAGTTCTAAATCTTTAATTTTATCTTTTAATGTACTTTATATTTTTTAGATTGGTGCATATGGTCCTTATGTTAAATTTTTAACAGTCCACCGTCCATTAACCTTTCTTTATTTTTTATTTTTAATAAATTTCAAGAGCAAAATAATCTTTTTAACTACATTTCTCTCCTTTTTTGTTTTTTTAGATCCCAAGGAAAATGGAAATTTTTACCCTTTATTCCAAAAAAAAAAAAAAACACTAAAAATGAGGAATTTTTATTCCGTGAAGCTCATAAGCAAAATTTAGAGAATAATGTGAACTTCCAGTTTGAACCCACAAACTAAAATTATTGGCATGCAATACAAAAGATTGATTCTTTCAACATTAAACAAGAACAGAATTTACCTATGGTAAACTTTTTTTTCCCTCTACTCAATTTTTGCAAAAGTAGTCTCAAATATTGTAGATTTGAATTGGAAGTTTACTGTGTTTTATGAATTTTGCTTTTGAGCTTCACGAAATAAAAATCTCCCTTTTTAAGCTTTTTTTTTTTTTGTAATAAAGGGTGAAAATTTCCATTTTATCCTTGGGATAAAAAAGAAGAGAGTTGTAGTTAAAAATACTATTTTACCCTTGATATTTATTAAAAATAAAAAAAATAAAAAGGTTGACTAATGGTTGACCGTTAAAAATTTAATAGAAGGACTATATGCATCAATTGAAAAAACATAAAGGACATTAAAAGAAAAAATTTAAAATTCAAAATTATAAGCAACAATCGAGAAAAAAGATAAAGGACTATTTGCACTAATTTGTCTATAAGTGAGACTATATGGATTTTATAAAAATTTAAAATTAAAATAAAAAATTTAACACGTCATCCGATAGGGAGCAGTTTCAAAAACCAAACCATGTTCCTAAAGCAGAGTATCTTTACCACCCTAGAGTCTGGTGGGACACTGCATACAGTAGTATTCTAATTTGTAATTTGAAATCTCTCCCTCTCTAAAAAGAGACGTTAGGAGCTTTTTAACCTTTTCTGCAACAAAAAAATTATTAAAATTTTCGAAATCATATATAATTTTCTTTCTTCAAATTTTTTTTATATGTAGAGGAATTTCAATTCGTTTTCCGTCTCTCTTCATTTAATGCTTTAACTACGCGACCACTCAAAGAGAGAGGAACAGCTCTCTGTCTCACTCTGACCCAAAAATAAACCTTCCATTTATCATAGCTTTCTCTTTCTCTCTCTCTCTCTCCCTCCCACAATCTGAATTTCTGTTGTATAATGATTTTTTTTTTTTTTTTGGGGGGGTATTTGAGTATGTGATTTTGCGTCTTTAAATGGATAATTTTGAGATCCCAGAAGGATTTTCGTGTTGAAAAAGGTTCGAAGATCCTGAAGAGGACGGGAAAAAAAATGTAAGTTTTGTTTGACTTGAGTTCGTTTTTTTTTTTTATATTTAGCTGAAATTAAGATCAGGGTTCTTGTTTTATTGGTTTCTCTGATTGGTTTTAACGAGTTTGGTGTCATTGGTTCAGATAAAGTTACAGTCTTTGGTCATCTTTGTGGTTTGAATTGATTCTGGAACTAGTAGCAGATTGGCGGTTCTGTTCTCATAACAGCATTTTAACGCTCAGTTGGGAAGAAGGGGGAATTTTTGTTTTTTTGTTTGTCAATTGTCAATGGCAATGGGCATACTAGTCTTTCTCAGGTATCATCTATTATACTCCTCAGCTTTCCAGATTGCGCTATGTGCATGGTGTGGCTGGTTAACAATTTGATGCATCAAGTGTTCTGCAATCAGTAAAGACTCAGAAAGATTGATAATTTCTTCATTTCAAAATGGTTGGTGATTTTGAGTTAAAAATCTGAATGTTAGAAATTATGACCCAATCTACTGAGAGATGACAGCGTGGCTTAGTCTTAATGCAAATGCATGAGTTTCTACTGGAATTTAGCTGGTCTATTAGGAGTAAGTGAATATCATGGGAAGACTACTTTTGGTTATTAAGGTGATATTAGGATATAACACAACTGAACTAAATCACTTTTGAATGTCAAATTATAATGCAAATGGATTTCAGGTTCTTATCCTTATGTTTTTCTGAAAATGATTGGTTTAGCTGCTGGGCATTGGTACCTACAAGTTAATGCAGGCAGTATAAGATCCTCCAGTTTGAAATCAATGCAGTCAAATTACAATTTTTGGTTGGTTTTCATTGTGTTACCAATGTCCAAAAAGTTTGTCAATAAAGCTTTTGTATATTGGAACTTAGTTCGTATCTGGAGTTAAATCCATTGGAAAGGATGGACTTGGTGCCCTAATGGTTATGTTTATTTGGGGATCAGTTTTGCTGCTGGACAATGAGACCTGCAAGTTAAATTAGGAAGTATAATGTCCACTTTTGTTCACAAAATAACAAAATGTAGATAGAGATTTTGTATATTTGAACTTAGTTCATTTCTAGGCACTAATCCATTAGAAAATTTGGAAATAACAACAGAAATTAGCTATAGTCCAGCTCCCAGGTTGATATATGCAGTTCCTCTTTTCAAAATCATTTGTTTTGTTAACCAGTTTCAAGAATTTGGACACACTAAAAAATTATAATAATAATAATAATAAAAATCTTATTCTAGATGGTTAGTTAGTGCAGTGTTCTTGGTTTCAACCCGGTTATAGAAGAATAAACTGAACATTATGACATAAGCTTTGCTAATCAGTACAACAAAGTGGCCTTCCTTAACGTTTAATTAGATCCAATTGCAGGAAGCATTTGAAAAAGTTGAAATAGAACAGAGTGCATCATTATATAAAAAAGTGAATAGAAGACAGCAATAGGTAAAGTGAAAAGTAGTAGTCATGATAGCACTACTCCTTGATTGTGTACCTTAAATACTTCTCTGATTGAATAGTTACAACAGAATATTATTGAACAGAATCCCAAGCTCCTCTATCTCTTTTCATCTCTTCAAGGGTTGTTTGAATTAGATGTCCAATATGATTGCCTGATTTTAGTTCTCAAAAGTTAAGGGCAGTGGGTATGGAAGTATGTGTTAGTTGTTTGTGATTGTGAAGACCTAGTATTTCATTTGTGGTATGTCTTAGCCAAGAGAATCTGTCTTGAAATTGAAACACTGGATCAATTCTGAACATAATCAGATTTCACACGGTTGCCAAACCAATGTTTGCCTCAGCAGTTTATACTTCTATACATAAATCATCAATTGGAGTCATTATCTACCACTGAATATGGGAGCTGAAAAACATTGTTCAAAGAGTGGAGGAGGTTATGTTGGTGGGTTGCTCCAGCTATTCGATTGGAATGCAAAATCTCGAAAGAAGCTGTTCTCAAGTAAATCTACTGTCCCCGGTAAATCTAAATCACAATGACTTGGCATTTGCATTCTCCTTAATTATTCTTGTTTTCTCCATTTCTCTACTTGGTTGAATAAAATGTTATTTCCTGCTGTGTTTTGTATAGAGCAATCCAAACAGAAAAAGAGATACGATGGAAATTTGCCAGTGACACGTCTTTCTCTGGTGGGGAATTAGTAACATCTTTTCTTTTATAACCTGCATGCTTGAATTCCTGTGGTTACAAATTGTTCAAGAAAATGTCCTATAAACATGTCTTCCTCTTTTTTTTGGCATGGATCATCCTTCCTTGTTAACCAATTCCTTTCCTTTATCCTCTATTTCTGATATGCAGATGGATGAAGATGAAATACTGACTGGGTCAAGTATCAAAGACAGTAGTGACTATAGTTGTGCTTCATCTGTTACAGATGATGAATTTGGAGGAGCTAGGGCACCTGGGGTTGTTGCAAGGCTAATGGGACTGGATTCCATGCCAACATCCAATATCTCAGATCCCTACTCTACCCCTTTTTTCGACTCCCAATCCCACCAGGATGCTTATTGGTGTTCTAGAAACCTTGCTGGCAAATCTCATTACCAATTAAACCATTCAGGCAACCTGCAGGGGAAGATGGAGGCTCCTGTTAGAAATGTGCTGGAGCCAAAGAACCTCAAGATTTCTAGCAGACCTATTGAGAAGTTTCAAACTGAAATGTTGCCACCAAAATCAGCTAAATCAATTCCAATCACCCATCATAAGCTTTTATCTCCTATTAAAAGTGCCAATTTTATTCCTTCTGAAAATGCTGCTCACATAATGGAGGCAGCTGCCAGAATTATTGGCCCTGGGCCTCAGGCTACTACCAGCAAGGCTAAAGTTCCCAGTGTTGGATCTTCTTCAGTCCCCTTAAAAGTAAGAGATTTGAAAGAAAAGGTTGAAGCGGCTCAAAAACCATTGAAGCTCAGTGAAGCTTCTAGAAAGCCAGGCGAATCTAATGCTCTTAAATATCTTAAGGGACAGTCTATGAATAAGAGCTGGAATGGATCAGCAGATTCAATGTCGGCAAGAGCAGCAGATTCAATGGCAGCAAAGGCTTCTTCTGATGCAGATGAATGTTCCTCTAGCACAAAAGGCAAAGGAAAATCCATCTCTCTTGCACTACAAGCAAAGGCCAATGTTCAGAAAAGAGAAGGTATAAACCCCAGTGGCAGTAGGAATTTGGTTGGCCAGCGAGAATCAAATGGAGTTATCCCTACTGAGTTGTTTAGAAGCCAACCAAGCACCCAAAAGAGCACACATAAGAAACCATCCACACTTGGAGCTTCTAATGTGCTTCGGCAGAATAATCAGAAACAAAACTGTTCAGCTGATAAAGCAAAGCTACCTTCTAAATTGTCTGCTTCCAAATTGCAAGTTCGTAAACCAATTGGTGGAGATTCTTCATTTGTGCGATATAAAAGCTCTAGTAAAAGTGCTGGTAACTCTAAAGCTGCAACCAGGAGATCATCAAATTCAGACGTAATAGATGGCAAGAGAGAAGAAGACTCTAATTCTAATACAAGAAACATTACCTGCAAGAAGAGGTCTATTGATGGCAACTTTCATCTTGATCAGAATACATGTGAAAAACTGATAGAGTCTAGTAGTGTCCTGAAAGAGAAGGAAACTAACAAAAGAATAGGAACAGATGTTATTTCTTTTACGTTCACAGCACCCATGACAAGGTCACTTACAGGCCCTGAGACCTGTAGAGGAGTCACAGAGAAAAGTGCTGCCCTTTCTGCAAATTATAGAAGTAAAGGATCACTGTTCATTCCAGATGATAATGCTTCAAAGTTTTCTTTTCTGGGGAATAATATGATAGGAGGTGATGCCTTGAGCACTCTTCTGGAGCAAAAGCTCAGGGAATTAACTCATGGAGTAGAGACTTCCCGCAACAAGACAGGGAATGATGATACTTCTCTACCAATCTTTCAGGAGTTGAGGCCTGGTGTTAATGATGCCTTATCTACCACAACTAGTTTAGAAAAATGCCAAACTCATTATCAGATGCATAGGGATGAGGTTGTTAGCCAATTTAGTTCTGGCTTTTCATCAACTGATCTTCATGGTTACATAATGAAACACAAGTTTCAGGTATATATTAGTGAGTTTCTTTACCTTCCAGATTTTGTTTTTCTCTTAAAAATTGTTATTGACTACAGATAAATTTTACTTCACTGGTTTCACATTTAGAACTTGAGTTTAGGAGCATGTCCGTTTTGATGCTTATGTTGATCTATATCAGGTTTCCATGTCATACATTTACAGGCATCTTTCTGCTGAAGAGTCATTTAAATGTGCAGTATCATCAGTTCAAGTTCTTGGGAAAGTTGATTTACCATAGCTTTATTCACTATAAAACAAAGTGATAGATCAACTTAATTTTCAATATTGATTCAAGCTTCTCTGAACAGTTGATTTGTGATTAAAGGGATGGCAGCATTGGTATCTTATGTTTCAGCATTTAAATTACAATATATTGGTCTTGCTGACGTGTGAAATCTTTGCACTTTACACCTCAGGGGATGGCTCATGAAATGAACAGGAATCCAAGAAATGACATTGAAGCAAAAAACTTTCTTGATTGCCGACTTCCAAGTCCTCTATCAGTTCTTGAACATTCCCCTTTTGCAGAAAGTTGCAATTCTTCAGATACAGCAGACAGTATCAGTGAAGGAGGTAAGAAATATAATATTTCAATTTCCCTTTGTTTTCTACTCCTCATTTTATCCAAGAACATAATAGATGAAATTAAAGAATAAAAATTCCAGGTAGTAAGCAGAGTTCTTCAGTACAAGCTCAAGAAGTGTTTGGTATTAGTTTTCGGAAGAAGTTCTCTACCTTGGAAGCTGATGCTGAGTTGTCTGATTCGGCGTCTTCCTTGTCTATGAGAACCATAGCATCCAAGCAATTGAGCACCTTAACTTCAAAGGATCCTGTGGAATCAACAGAATGGGAGTTAGAGTATGTAAATGAAATATTGTGTAACATAGAGCTGATGTTCAAAGATTTTGCAATGGGCAGGGCTCGTGAGATAATAAACCCTCACCTATTTGATCAATTGGAAAGTCGGAGAACAGTGTTTGATGGACATGGACATGAATCTAAGCTAAGAAGGAAAGTGTTATTTGATTGTGTGACAGAGTGCCTGGATATTAGATGTAAGCGCTATGCAGGCGGAGGTTATGAAACATGGGTAAAAGGCCTTTCTTTGGTTAAAAGCAAGGAGAGGCTAGCAGAAGAAGCGTACAGAGAAATTACAGGGTGGATTGGTACAAGTGACTCCATGGTTGATGAGCTAGTAGACAGCGATATGAGCAACAAGTACGGGAGATGGCTTGACTTTGAGATTGAAGCATTTGAATTGGGAGTAAAGATTGAAAGTCGCATACTCAATCATTTGTTAGATGAACTTATAGCTGATTTATTGCGACTCCGATAGTGTGCCTTAAACTAAAAGTTTCCTTCACCCTTCATCATCATTCATCATATGTAAGCTTTATTCTTTTGTTTCATGGAATCCTTCCTTGTTCTGGACTGAGTATACATGTTACGTAGGTTGTTCCTTGATATTTCAATTACAAGTTTTAAAATCAGAAGTTGGAAATTTCAAGTAATACAGAGTTGCTTGCTGGTTTTGTTTTGTTTTTTTTTCAGTTTTTATTTATCTTAAGGATGTTCAACAAAGGTTTGAAACCTTTTCTTTCACTTTCTGCTGGTAAATATTTATGACAATGTCATTCTTATGTGCTGAGTATAGCCATTGATGGAGGATTGCTACTCTTAATACCAGTACTTCCACTCACATTCAGTTAGCTGAATGTGGAGTGGACAGGTGAAATAAACTGCTGCTTTGATATTTTGCTTGAAACAACACATGGATTATGCAGAAAACTTAGCCAAGAGAAATCATACTGACTTGTTTACATTCGCTGTTAAATTCTGCATTTTGCTGTTCTTGTTCAGTTGGAAAGTACTAATTTGTGCAACAGCAGCAGCGTCAGATACCTTATTTTGTTTTTAATCTTTATTAGCATGGTATTTGACCCTCCATATATCCCTAAAAGGCAAAGCAAAAAATGTCTCCTCAATCCCAGAGCCCAAAACCCATGGAAGCATCAGACATATCCAACTTAGCCATTACTACATCTTCAAAGTGGGAGTTGAATGGTGAGAAACAAGCCTGCAGCAAGCCACTGTCTGAACTTGAAATTGAGTGCCATGCACCTGAATTCCCATCCTCACTAACTACTAACCTGCAGGTTTCTGGAGCCATAGGACCATTTGCTTTCTCCTCAGAGCTACTGCTGGTATTGATTGTAATCTTGCAGAGATCAGACAATTCACTCAAGAAAAATTGGTCGAGAACAGCTGCAGTTACATCATGATCAGGTTCTTCAAATAGTGGTCCCCCCCTTACCTCAATAACTCCTCCCATGTCGTTGGCAGCAGCATCAGGCCTTCTTCTTAAATGGCAATCTTCTTTTCTGTCACTGCATGAATCATGCTCTGCTGTGTCGTCCGTAGCTGGACCAACTACAACCTTAACATTTTCTGTGGCTGCGGTGAGCTCCTCCGGTGTACCATTCTGCACTATTCTGGTGGTGGTGGTGGTAGTAGGTGTAATGGATTTATTGTACTTTTTGGCAACCGATCGACTCACTCGGCCGCCTCTTCTTTTTGATGTGTTTGCCATCTTCAACAAGTCCATGGAACTCATCAAGTTGTTGCCGTGGCTGGACCTAAAACTAAATATTTTCCTACTCAGATGAGAGTTCCAGTAGTTCTTCACTTCATTGTCCGTTCTTCCTGGCAAATGACTTGCAATCAAAGACCACCTGCATGCAATCAGTGAACTCCCCATGATCAACAAATCAATCCATAGTCATAGGTGAATCTCTTCTTCTCCAAATCAATCCAAGTAATTAAATCCCTAGCTAGATGCTTCAATTTCTTGATCGAATCAAGCAATTCTATATACGTACAAAATTTCCCATAAATAATAGAACTGTTCCATCAACAGCTTCCCCACCCACGTGTTATTGAATGATTTAGGACCAAAAAAATCTGGAGAGAGATGTTTTTCCCTTATGATTAGCATTTTACAACTTATTAACTATTCTTATAAAACATTGATATTTTAGTCTTTTCAATATAAAAAAAACACACACACACACACACACACAGAAGAAGAAGAAGAAGAAAAAGAAGGGACAGAAGTTGATGAAAATATTACAGGTTTTAGATGAACCCAGAAATGTTTAAAGCACATTAATTTAAAGCGGGAAACAAAGAAAGAGGAAGAAATTCGACTAATGCAGTCAGTCACCTATTTCCCACAGATCTGTGCAGCTTTATAATGGTGTCTTCCTCTTCTAAGCTGAAGTTTCCTCTCTTCAAGTCTGCTCTCAAGTAATTAATCCATCGGAGTCGGCAACTCTTTCCACACCTCAACAAACCTTGAATCGCCAGGGAATAATTAAAACCATCCAGCATATATATATATATACCATTCAAAACAAAGAAAATGAAGCATGCATAACCTAGCTTAGTCATCATTTACGTCTTTTCTAATTTCCCTCTCTGGGTTAAGTTAGTTAAAGGGCCGTTTATGATTATAATATAAAATTGATATATATATATATACTCCGTGGGATGGAGGAATGGGAATGAAAAAAAAAAAAAAAAAAAGGAAAAATGATGAACTGCATGAATGAATATGAATATATATATATATATATATATTACCAGCATTCTTGGGCAATGATCTCCAGGAGCCTTCTCCATTTTTCTTGATGTAGTTGACTAGAATCTCATCTTCTTCAGCAGTCCACCTTCCTCTCTTGAGGCCAACTTTCTCACAACAAGGAGCTCTTCCCATCTTCACTCACACACCCTATCTAGCCTAGCTAGAAGAGCTTTACTAATATATAAGCACAATATTAATGGGAAGCTGCAATTAATTATTGATATACTCTTATATATATATATATATATGTATGTATGTATATATATTAATGGTTGGCCAACGGATGGAGATTGATTGTGGGGATTCAAATTAAGGTATGGACCAGATGGCCAAAGGCAAAGCAGTTGGTTATCAAATTTTCATAAGGGTCTTCTTTACAACTGCTCTATTTAGGGTTCTTTTCTAAGCTATCATTATATACAATATCGTTTTCATTGCTCCAAAGAGAAACAATTGCTTCATTTTTTACGATATTGTTATATATATATATATATATATATATATATATATATCTATGTGCACATTATTGCAAAGCTTGTGAATGTGATTGTAAAAGATTCTGAATAATTTTTTTGCTGATAATATATATATATATATATATATATTTTGTGTTTTTATTGTGACAAACAAAAATAAAATAAAATAAAAGGGATGAGTC
>JAXGGT010000035.1:721473-734149 GCA_035583425.1 Marsdenia floribunda | reverse complement strand
GATAAATTAATGCAAGGATACCTGGTAAGAGTAATGAGTGTGAAGATCAACTGATGACATGAAACAGGTTTGAGTTGGATGTGTCTGCAATTCAACAAAAGTTCAAGAGATAAGTGCAGGTTTTAAATGTTTAATTCCACAAGAAACTTTTATCCTTAATTACGTCCCCTTTGACCAGCAATAATATGCATACATTTTCTGATTCCTACTCCCTCTTTTACTTTCTCGTGTCATACTAGCTAACATGTAACTCAATGCTTAAACAACAGCCCATGTAAATCAACCAAAATTTGTACTGACCTTTCTCAGGTAAATTGAAGATGAAAGATACATGATTTTATATATCAAATTTTAACCAAGGCATAGCATCATATGAATCCCACAAAGTCCATATGAAGCAACCGCAAACAATACAAAAGCAGCACAACATGAGAAAAAGCCATGTTAGTTGAGACACAAATTCATTAGAGACAAGAAGCTCCCATTCTCAATCCAACTAAAGCACGTAGTGGAAAGACTTCATCAATTGCAGAGCACAAATGTTTGCACTTAAAGATAAGACTAAGTTCAGCCAAAACTTTTGGCAATATGTACTAACTAGAGCTGTTTCATGACTTACATGAATCCATCCAAGAGGAAAGAGACAAAGCTTGTCTTGAACCTCAAAAATTTCTTCTTCATTCAAAGTCTGACACTGAAATTAAAAAAAAAAAAAAAAATATCAATAAGGTAAATAATTTTGGATGAGGAGCAGAAAGTGGTAAATGAAGTTGCTCAAAAGTAGCAAACTCAGTTAAAAACTGCAGTAATTACAGTTTCTGTCTGATTAGCCATTACCAAAAGAAAGGTGTCCTTTTTATGGTTTACCATTTACATCAAATGGATACATGCAAACTGCTACAGAGATATGAAGATCACAGATATTGCCAAACACAGGATATTGCTATATTTTCAGTTTAACAGCTATGTGTCCCCTATGTTGATGCCATAGGGAGTATAAGATATTCAAATTTAGAATGGGTTCCTGGAGTAACTTGTTTCTATATCAGGGTGCCTGTAAAAAGTTGGAATTAGGCCTATGCCTACATCTCCTTCACTTGGCTTATGATGGTTCAACAGTATTAACATTTCTGAAATTGTTCACTGTAAAACGCAAAAAAGGTGAAGCAGTGGCCTCGGGGACATGATTCTTTGAGCTGATTGCATGCTCTGCTCATTAAACCAAGATATGAGAGAAAAAGCGTTGCACTACAAGTCTACAATCACCAATAAGGTCAAATATGGAGTTTCCCACAACATTAATTTCCTGTTACACATTGATAACTCAAGAACATCATATCGTATTTATGGAAGGGTGAAAAAATAGGCAGCATTAAAGGAAGTCAAATGTAATCCAATTTGAAGTTAGCAAATTACTGGCTTAGAGTTGATTATGAATGCAAACCCCTTAAGAGAGAGCAACAACAAGCTTTATACATTTCCTTTCCCATTTCTATTTTCTCTCAGAATCCATCTGGTTATCTCAATTTCATCTTTTAGTTGGGGAACACTGTAAGAGATCACAGAAGACAAGTAGAAGCATGAGAATCAAGCAACCATTTACAGGGCATTAATCAGAAACAAAAGTACATCTCTCACCGAATCAGAGGTAGATTCTTGCTTTGGGATTATCAATGTAGTTAGATGGAAAACCCTGTTCCTCTGAAAAGATAGAAGTATTATTTATTAGATAACTCATGCATATCACATTAAATTTATTGTTAACAGAAACAGAGGAATTACCAATGAGCCAGCAAGAACACCACATGTTTCTAAATTTCTTGCAGTGTTTTCTTTAGCCAATCTCAAGAAATCATCCAACATCTTTACTGGCTGTGGCATATAAAGATAAACACAAAAAGCATTAAAGGAAGTTCTTAATGAAGCAATCAAAAGTAGCTTTTTCAACACAAAAAGCTCTCAATGATTACAAAAATATCCAGGAGGAAAAAATGAGACATAATCATGCAGAGGGTTAAGAAAATCCGCCTTTTCCCGTTGTTCAAGTGGTGATATATTTCCTTCCACTGGTCAGGAGAAAATGTGTGTACCAAAGTGCAATCAACAGAAGGAACTTACAATATGCAGATGCTGATAGGTGCCAGAACTGGGCGTTCCATCTGTTAAAGACTTTGCTGGTCCAGGCCTTGGATCGGCAACCTTTGATGGAGATATAGGCATATATTCTGGTTGCACTTGAGCAAGAACAGGAGGTGGAGATGGTTGCCTAACCAATGGAAAGTTATCATTCACATCACAGAAGGGGATAGACAAATTGTCAGCCTGAGATGACCAACTCCCATCATCTAAAGAGAGAACAGAGGCCATAGCAGATTTATCCAGTTTTGAATCACCATTGCTTGATGCCGCAATGTCATTTTGCCCAATCGAATTCAAGCTAGAGCCAGAATGACATAATACTTAATAGGTTATATGTTTCATGGGGACAAAAATTACAAAGATAAAAAAATATGACCATTGAAGCAATAATGATGCTGACTATGCAACAATTGCAGTGAGAGGGAGCATGGGAGCCAACATAGTTACCTTGAAATTTCAACTGACGATAAATCCGTGTTAGTTGGATAGTTAACCTGCATTTATATTGTCAGCCACATTACAAAGTAATGAGAAAACAGTAATTAAATACCATTAAAGTAGATTCACCTTTATCTCAGTGCTAGGTGCCGACCACTGACCATGAAGACCATTTGGTCCAAAAAAGGAGTGTCTAGACAAAGTTTCCTGCTTTGGAAGAGGTAAACTGATATATCTGCACATTTTTCAAATATCATTTGTCAATAGTAATACAATAAATCATACGCATGTGATCTTCAATCTCCCCATCCATAAACATCTTCCTTTCATTCGGCTACAAAAGAATCCATTCTGAACTCACTGTCACACACACAAACATGAAACCAAAAAGAAGTGCACATAAAGATGGAAGCTTGGCAAGGAATTGTGAAAGACAAAAGAACATTAAAGAGCCAAATGAGGAAACTCTTTACATCTTTGGAAAAATTAGAAAAAAAAAAAAACCACATATCCTTCAGGACAGTTGTGGACTTATGGTAATTTACAAGGCAGCAGGAGATGGCGACTTAAAGGCTTAAATGAGAATCCGTTTCCCAAAACACTGGGGCCTACAATGTTGGTGGTCTTGGTTGTCACTGTATAGGCCCACAAGAAGCAAATGTGAAATGGTAGCAAGAAAAGCATGAGAAATGCCATTTACATGTGAAATACTTATGTCAATATTTCTAGAATCAACTATATGTAGGTAGTAATACAAGAATAGAGCAGAACTGTTAATTCCAGGGCCCAGGATTGGAAACCATAAGCAGGAAACATCACTCCCTGGTGGTGTACTATGCATATGTTAGCAAGCTTTGAAAGCTTGCACCAATCAAGGCATTCACCACCACATTAAAACTGCTTAGATTCTAATGGTAAAATCATATCATGCTATAGATCAACAACCTTTTGTAGGAAGTAAGATGCTCCAACACAAGATATTGCAACACTAGGAGTTTGTGTAGATTGTGCATGGAAATATATATATATATATATATTTCACAATTTAGTAATCAAGATACTCACAGCTTTTGGAACTGTTTGTCTGTGAAATTTGATGATGACACCTGATTGTAGCTAATTGTTTGCTTCCCCGAAGAAAGAGAAGTTGAGCAACCTCGTTGCACCTGCAATGAATTTTTTTGCAAGAAAACTCTATTTATTGAAGGAAATAACAAATTGACGCGCATAACCATATGCTTTTACATGCATCTCTGAAGGATCATAAACCAAAAGGAAGAGAATGAAATAAAGCTAATATACAATTTACATATATGTACTTGAAATTGGATAAAAAAGTGAGGCTGCAAATTGATTGTGAACCCAAGAGAATAAGAGACCAACATAGGGCCAGAAATGTGAACAAAGTAAACCTAAAGGATGCAAGGCAAAAGAAAGACAAATCCACATAACATCAATACTGAGAAGCGTAAGTTCTAAATCAGAAAATACCTTCCAATCATTCTTATTTAAAGAAGCTCCATTGTCAGCAACATGCTGCTCCATTGAAGATGATGTTAATCCATATTGTCTTCTTTCTTGCCCATCTAATTCATATGTTTGCGCCGTCCCTTGAGCTCTTTGAATTTGCCGCTGGACATGAGGCTTTAAGCCCTCTAGCTCATCTAGCACGCTCAATAATTTCTGAAACACAACCAAAATCAGACCTTGCAATGTAGAAATCAACCATATCTCAGACTGAAACAAGCATAATGAATAAACCAATCAAAATGTAAAGTAGCACTAACCTTTCTAAAAGAATTTCTCTCTTTTGAATATAAAGACTGGTAATCTCTATGGAACGGTATAGTTTCAGAAACCAAACTGCAAAACCATCCAAGGATAAGCTCGCAGAACCCAATCCATTCCAATCAGGAAATCCAAAAGCAAAACAACTATGAAGCATTACTTCTGATTTACCTCGAATATCTAAGAAGGATAACATACAAGTCTACAATATTCTTCTCGTTGCGATAAATTTCAGCCTGCAAATAAAACATTCAAAATTTCCCATAAAAATTAAAGAACTTTTAATCAGAAAACTAAACTTCATCAACAGAACTGCAGAATTCCCAAATTTAGAATAAAACTACATAAACTTTGACGTCTTAAAACCTTATTATAGACAAACAAACACGAATTTGATTTTTCTAGAAGGAAAAAAAAAAAAAACACTTCTTTCTTTTATAGCAACACGGACAAGATGAAGAAGACCTGTTTGAGAAGATTATCCGCTATTCGGTAGTAATTCCGTAGAGGAATTCGATTGTCGACATCTATCTTCCGAGTCATGGCATTCACATTGATAGTGGTCGGGGAATTAGCCGCCGGCCGCCTCATTTTGGCGACGAGAAGGAAGTGGGTGAGTATATAAAGACGCCGCTGCTAGTAATCACCGAGGAAGAGATCGGCTGCCCCTGTATCGTAGTGGTTAAGTAAATACTGCAGAATAAATGAATAATGAATCAAAGGGGGGATTTATTAATTTTAAATGAATAAAGGAAAAATTAAAATTAAAATCTCGACATGAGTTTTATTTGCACCAGTTTTAGAAATTTATACAAATTTGGTTTTATAGTATATAATATGTGGGATCTCTTTAATCATTTTCTAATCCATTGTTTAAGACATTAATAAAATTAAAACATATATCAGTTTAATTAATCTTAAAAACTAACGTTATTAAATTAAATTAAGAAAATATTTATTACTTTTTTTTCAAAAAAAAAATTAAAACTATTAAAATACTTTTAATTTTTCAAATTAATGTAAAAAAATATTTTTATAGTTTTATAAAAAAAATTAATGCAATTATAATTTTACAAAAATGAACAAATTAATTTCATTATAAAAAATACAAGAATAAATTAACCATTTAAGAATTATAAAAACATAATATAAAGAATATAATTTTATTAAATTGTAAAATATTAAATTAAAGTTAAATTTGAATAAATAGAATAAATGTAAACTTAAAAACAAATATAGATAATAAAAATTAATATTTTTCATCTGTTATTATAACTAGAATAAAATATTTAATAAATAAATAAGCACCAATAAAATAATCCTATATGTTTTAAAATTACAAAATACAAATTACAAAAGATTATATTACACCAACTGTCATTAGAAAAAAAAAAAATTTCTTGAAAGAATGATTGTAATCCTATATATATAAGATAAGATATAATATATATATATATATTTTTAAATTTTCAATAATTTCTTAAGTTGTGATTATTATTGATTTTTATTTTTATATTGACTTTATTTTTTTATTTTTTAATGTAATTAATCTTTTCATTTAATTTTTTTTTAGGGTACTGTTGAAAAATAGTAGATATTCAATATGTGATATACTTGTTTAGAGTAAAAAAGTGATTTTAATTTTTTTTTTTTTTTTTTTTTTTTTTTTTTTTTAAACTATAAACATTGGATTAAGATTTAATAACTATTATTTGTTAATAATTTGAATAAAAATAGTGGATTTACGTTTGAGAAGGGAAATTTTAAAATTATTATTTTACTATTAAATAAGTAGATTATGTGTTGAGTGTGTGTTACTTTTTACTGGTATTCTAATAAAATTAGAGGGAATGATTAATTGCCATGAAAAAATTAAAAGAAAATATATAAAAATAAAGATTATGAATCAATTCATATAAAAACTATCAATTCTACTTAAAAGTTTTTAATTTTTTTTTTTTTTGAAAAAATTTTGAGACTTTTTCGACTTTTAATAGAGACGGACAATATTGAATCTAAACAGGTTAATATTTAATATATCTAATATTAATAAATATATGGAATTTATATATTAATTAAAAGTGAATTTTTAATTTTATTACTTAAACACGTAAATTTAAGTTGGATTCAAATTGAAGTTTTGAACACGATTATTAAATAAATCAGATTGTAATTGAAATTTTAAACATAAATGCCATTGCCACAAGCTAATTTATAACAATTGTTATTAATTGAGCTTACGCTTTTCAGTCTTTTTTTTTTTAATGATTAGTTAAATAATTTAAGAAATTAGAATAAGGAGAACTAGTCAAGAAGGCGTAGCTTATTAGATAGTAGTCTTGTTTATGATTTGAGAGAGTTATGAATTTGAGACATGTCAGAGGCAAAAATTCTCAAAATTTCAAAAAAATAAAAATAAAAAATAAAAAAAAATAAAAAATAAGGGCAACTAATAGAAATAATATTTTTTAAGTTATAGTAAACAAAAATTGAGACAAAAAATCTTTACATATATATATATATATATATAATATCTAATATCTAATAAGAAAATTATTGCCGTTTATCTGAATACCATAAGAAACTAGTAGCATACATAACAAAGAACATTCATCAAAGCCAGAAATGGCATCCCAAAACTATAACCAGCAAACTCCCATGAAGAAAAAAACTTGGTCTCCAACTCTTCTCTGCAGCGTCGATTTCTGCTTGAATGTTCTCCGCAACATTGAAATCACCTTCGAAACACATTCAAATATCATAAACAAAGTAAGCGATGCTCAATGCTCATGCACTGTGTTTGGGGTACAACGAAACGGGACGATTTTTTCTTGAGAATGAATTAGAAAAAATTTCAAGAATTATACCTCTTTTGGGACCATAGCTGCATCCTGATTTGATTGTTTCTCTCACGTCATTTATGGTGGCTTTGTTATAAAACTTGAAGTGAGACAGTATATTTTCAATGCAGTCAAGGACATGGTGTGTCTCTGATATGCATGGACTGCTGCAGTATTCATCTGTATTTTCAGGCAGCACATGAAGTTCTCCGCTCTCGGACAATCTGTAAGCTTCACTGCAGCTGCCGTAAATCTGCAAGTTTGCTCGATTTTAAAAAAAACATGGGAATAAAAGTTAACCCTTCTGATGAAACTAGAATGTAAAGGTTTCTTGATTTCCCTAAAGAGTGAAAAAGAAAAAAGACAAGATCTTTTAACCCTTTGGTGACAGAAACAATATTTGAAAACCTTTTTCAAGAAGCAGAAAATTGTGAAATCTGAACATTTAAAAAAAAAAAAAAATTATGGTCTTTTTTGGAGAGGATATTTACTTGCTTCTCATTGAAACAGTGCAAGGCTTGAGTGATAATATGATCCGGATTTTCTCCTGAACCTGCTGCTACCCCATTCCCTGGAAAATATTCTGGATCCTCTTCGTTTGAACCTCCTTTTCCTGGAAAATACCCTGGATTTCCTTGATTTGAACCCCCTGGTATTGTCCCACCTGTCTGTGGATAGTATTCATTTTGAAGAACTCCAGCTGCAGCAACTGCTGTTTCGGGTGAAATGTTCTGTGCTTCACCTGCAAAAAGGTTACAGATGAAAACTAACTCAGAATCCTTAAAGACATGAAATTGGAAGAGAACCAACATTAATTTTATTCACATAGAAACCTAATCTGCTGGAGTAGAGAAGGATGGAGAACAGAAACACAGCAGAAAGCTTGTGTTTAAGGGAAACCAAGTAAGCCATTGCAGAAACCTTCATCTCTCTCTCTTAGGGCTCATTGTCATGGAAAGGGCTCCTGCATTATATAGTTGCGTATTATATGGCAGATTAGTAGTTTTATCTATCAATTTTCTTTTCCAAATTTCTTACCTACCGGATTCCAACTAAATGGGCAAAAGGTTCATGAAAGATTTCAGAATCTTCATCACATTTCCAAATTAGAGTTCTAGGAACCATGTTTGAAAAATAATAAAAAAAAAATGCCAAATTTGTCCAGGGATAACAATCTTACTGTACCAGGATTTATTTATGTGTTGGAACTAAATATACAACATTAACTTAATAGCAAACAAAATATGATTGTCATTTTTCTTTATTAATTTATTTTTTCCATTTGTGAAAGTTAAACAAGAAATCTCAGCACAGAAAAATGTATATCTAGTTTGGCAGATGCAATGCTTGAAAAGTAATAGTGCTTGGTAATCTGTTCTCAACAATGGGTTAAAACAGAGTTGGCAAAATATGACCAAAAAGAAGGGACAGGCAGTTGGTCTGGGAGCCACCAACTAAGGTCTAAGCTATCCAAAAATCAAACCTAAAAGTATTACCATTCTTCCACTTCAAGTAAACACAAACCTTTTAACTGTAGAAGAGGAAAAATCTAGATGGAGACTGATCATCCAGATCTATATGTGTATCTATGTACAGGTGAATATAAATATTATGCATATTAACAAAAATAATAGAACAGCAAATATTTAAGGAGTTTCTTGCTGTATCTTCTTTCTTATTTATTTAACAAGGATAAAAGGAAGGAAAAAGTAGTCTTACTGATGTAAACATGAACAGATCTACCATGTTCAACAGCTGCCTTCAGTTTTATTTAGTATTATATTACAAGTAACTAACATCCAGACACAAGAGAGAAGAAAAGTTCCGAAGAATAGAAAAATAGTCATGGAAAGGTATCTATCCTTTAACAAGAAATCCTATTATCTGCTGGTTATTTTCTGGCTCATGTCTGGATCAATTGCACAATCATTAAGGAAAGACAATCTTAGCCCCCAAATCAGGTTCTTCTGGAAGCAAATTCCCAAGAAGAATACAAGAAAACTAGAACTTCTTCTGTGTGCTTCTTATGGACTTCAGTTAATTAAACCCGTTTCCGGTTGCAAATATCAACCAACAAGCTCTAATATGGTGATGCACCGGCCGCATGCAATGAACTACACTCTTGCTTCTGAGCATCCCTTGTGTCCCGATCAGCAGAACAATGAAGCAACAGTCAGTCGTTCATTCTGCACAATAACCCCCTTGTTTGCTGCATAAACATACACAAGAAATCAGTTTACAAAACTTACAGAATTGTTTCTTTTTGCATGAATGCACAAGCACATGTGTTTCAGAGAGAGAGTATTCAGCTTCTAACAGGAACTGAAAGAAGATGTCCTGCCTTAGAGGTCCAAAATTCAAGTACCACAACATAGAAGGAAGAGTTATTAACATTCTGAGGGTAGCCTTTAAATCAAGCATGATACATCAAAATGGTATCCTAATTACGTTCATAAGACATCAAAAGATCCTTGCAAGAGTTAAATATTAGGTCATTAACAATTCATATTTGACCCAGCGGCACCAGATAGTATAGAAGTAGAACAAATGAAGCCAGAAAACAATAGAAACTTAAAGGAGGCACATTTATGAATGTACCAAGATTCATTGTAGAATACATGTGGAACTGCATCAATGCCTCAACAGCATCGAGCAGCAAAATATGCAGCTGCAGAGACTGATGCTACAGAATCCATCAAGCATTCAAAGTGATTAACACCGCAGTGAATTCAATACTAAAAAGCACTAATAGGTTTTAACAGCATTCCTCTCCCTCTGTATTTAGTATAGATGTATTGTGCCTCCTCATACCGTGCTTCCCTAATCAATATCTCAATGAATGTGTCACATGTAAAAGCATCAGGGGCACATCCAGTTGCCTCCATAGAGTTAAACAACTCTTTAGCTTCAGTAAATCTTCCTAGTTCACACAAAGCCTTAAGAAAAGCCGTGTATGTAAAATTATCAGGCTTCAAATCCAATGTCAACATGCTTCTGAGCAGCCTCTGTGCCTTCTCAATCTTATTCACTCTGCAAAACCCTTGGATTAGAGCATTAAAGGAGAAAACATCTGGAGCTATCCCATCCAAACGCATCTTTCTTAGGAGGCTCATTGATTTAGTGAGATCTCCAATTACACATAACCAGCGGATTAAAGTATTATATGTCACAGCATTGGGGTTGACACCCCACTCCACCATTTCGTTAAAGCAATCAAAAGCATCCTCGATATGCTTTGTTCTGCAAAGACCATCTATTAACGAGCTAAAAGTAAAAATATCAGGTCTGAATCCACCCTGAAGGAGCATCACAAGCAACTCTCGTGCCTCAACTATATTCCCAGCCTTGCAGTGCCCACTGATAAGAGTATTGTAAGTAATGAGGTTACGTTGAATATTCCTGTTTTGCATCTCTTGGAAAGCTTCTGATGCTCGGTCAACCATTTTTGCTTTGCAGAAGCAATCAATCACCATGTTATAAGTAAATATACTTCTCAATTGCCCATCCTGGATCATCAGATCTACATAATGGTTCCCCTTAACGTCTTGTCCAGAACTGAATAAAGCCTCGATAAGAGTAATATATGTGTTTAAACTGATCTTCGTTCCTTGTTCAACATAGCGATCTAATATCTGGCAGGTCTCCTCAAGAGCCAACCCCTTAATCAAACAAATCATTATGATGTCAAATGTTGAACTAGCAGGAACGTAACCTCTTACCCAGCATTTTTCCAGAAAATTAGCTACTTCTTTAGGCAAGGAATTGGCAGAAAGACAACACAGGATGGTATCACAAGCAACTCTAGGCAAGATAGGCTCCCTCTCAACCCACTGGTACAACAAGGCAAATGCTTCAAGAGGTGGCACACAACGAAATACCCCATTAACCAATGACCTAAAGGTAGCTTCATTTGGACTTACATCGTTCTCTTTCATTCGTTCTAGGAATGAAAATGCTTCATCTACTCGTTTTGCATTACAAAAACCATCAATTAGAATGGTATATGTAAATACATTGGGAGAAAATCCCATTTCTTCCATTTGCTTCACTAAGCGAAGCGCCTCATCGACCACCCCGACTTTGCAAACTCCATGAATGAGAATATTATAAGTAAACCTATCTGGAATGCAACTATCGACCTGCATTTGTTGAAATTTGAGATAAGCCAAGTCAAGCGAATTGGCCTTCACTAGACCATCTATCACTGCATTATACAACCTAGTGCTAGGACTAAGACCTAAATAGGATATCTGCTCGAAAACACCAGCACAATACTTCGCCAGCCCCAATCTTCCCCAGCTAGCTATCAGCACAAAAAGCACATCTTCAGTCACTCTAAAACCGGAACTTCTAACATCCTGAATAAATTCAGCTGACAATAAAAATGGACCTCTCCTATAAAGATTGTCACTTAAAACACGCCCAATCATCTGATGTTTTGCCAATAAAGGACTAACATTTATAACCCAGATAAAAAATCTTAAACAGTGTAAAGGGTTGTCTTGATTTTGCAAAACACTAATGATCGATCGGGAATTAAACTTGACCCTCTTGTTCTTGAACTCATGGTTCAGCAATAAGAACCAGTCTTTTCTCCCAAGAATATGATCAAGGTACTGATGATCAACAGGCCTTAAGTGAAATTTGTGTTGTTTGCCCATAGAGTTACTAGTATTTGAAACTGATTTCAAGCGGGAATCGTGGAAATGAGAATTAAACGATGAATTAATACCTGGTGAGGTGACTTCGGGGTTGCAGTTCATACTAGGGTTGAAATTAGGAGTTAAAGATTTCACCTTTGGAGTCTTTTGAGAGTAGGGCTTTCTCAGTAATTGCCTTTCAATTGACGGTAAAGCCTTTGAAGCCAAAGAAGAAATCCCTCTCATGGTCTCTCATTTCATTCACGCTAAATTCTATTGCACCACGAAACCAATGCTTTCAGATTGAGAGGTTTTCACTTTTCTGCAAGAACACCAAGACTCCAATTTGGTCCATCCCGTGAACGACTCCGTGTGTAATAGTACTCACTCGGGTCGGGTTGGTTAATTGGGCGGGTCATATTCAAACCCTATACTCACTTTAATTATTATTATTATTATTATTTTTTTTTTTTTTGGGTGTGTGTGGACCAAATGCTATGGAAATCAGATATATATATATACATATATGTAAGGGTTTTTGATTAAAATGGCCCTATTTTTGGCAGACGCACAGTGAATGGCCTAACTTTTGAAACTTGTGTAAAATGGCTTTAACGCATATGGGATACGCGATATAGAAACTATAACGCACATCAAATACGCGATATAGTTTGAGTTCTATAACGCGGATAGGAAACGCGATATAGGTTCTATAACGCGTACCGTATACGCGATATAGAGCATTATAAAATCTGTTTCCATGCTGCCCTATGTCGCGTATGCAATACGCGATATAGAGCAGAATAAAATTTGGTACAATTTTATGATGCC
>JAXGGT010000035.1:705637-717272 GCA_035583425.1 Marsdenia floribunda | reverse complement strand
AAAGATAAAATTAAAGATTTAGGACTATAAGCACCAATTGAAAAAAGATAAGGGACTATTTGCACCAATTTGCCTTACTTTTTGGTTGCCATAAGGTTGTCCAAATAATTTACAAAACAAATCAACTACTACCTTTTTTTTTTTCTTCTCCCCTTAAATTACATGCAAAACCCCAATACCAACTTAATCATTTCTCTTCCTTCAAAAAAAAAAAAATAAAAATAACTATATGATATTTAAAATTATGTAATTTAAACTAATTTAAATTCGAATTCTTACTTAGAAAAAAAACTTCACTAACTCTTACCCTCATTAGGAATGTTGAAATTCATAACTTTACGTAACATTCATGAGGGCCAACCAGCTCATCTAAGCGTAATGCATAGAAATTCTTGAAAATGCATGTAATTTAATATATAGATATATATATATATATGGGATGGGCAATTGGAGAAGATGAGGAGATCGATCGACGGTAGTATATACAGACACAGAAAGCTGTTGATAAGACATGTGGTGGTACCTCATGATTGACGGTACTGGAGACAACATGCTCTGCTTCACTTGAGGTGTAGTCCGCCATTAAACCTGCGCAGGCTGTACCATCACCAAACCCACAATTTATTACAATGAAAAGAAGGGAAAAATTTTCAAGAATTTGATTCAAAAACATAAGATCATACATAAAAACTCAATCTTTACGTTAGTTCTTACGTATGTGTGTGTGTGTGTGTTGTTGAGCAAAGAAGAAGAGAGGAGATATTGTCGAGGGAGTTAATTAATGATGCAGCTGAAAAGATAGATTACATGTAGTTCCAATTTATATCGGTTTGAAGGTAACTTTTCCTACCTAGCTAAACAATGGTTTTTTTTTTAAAAAAAGGGACTAATTATGTAATGAATTTGCAGACAAAGTTAAAAGAGAGAGAGAGAGAGAAAGAGAATTACTGGATTGGCGAATACCTTGAAGATGAGGGAACTACAGAAGTAAGCAAAGGATATGAGATCGAAGAAGATGAAAAGGGGAGATTGAGGAAAATATAATATATATATATATATAGAGAGAGAGAGAGAGAGAGAGGGGAAAGAAATAAGATAGAAGATGAAGGAGGAGGTTGGAGTTAGGGAAAAGGATGGTTGAGTAAGCGGGTAACATAGGAATATATATATATACATATACATATAATGGCTGTCTTCTCCTTGCACTTGCAATCTACAGGTACATGGTTGAATTCTTCAATTAGATTTCGAAAAACCAACTAAAAAACGATTTCAGAGTTTATATCATGTAAAATTCTATTAAATGTAATATGATTTTAAAATAGAAAATCTTGAGTTTGACAGGAATTTAATGCTTATTTTATTCTATTTTTTATGAATATTAAAGGAAAAAAATTATTTAATGATGTCTAAACTTTAGAAAGAAATTAATAAATAAATAAATAAACGTGTGAAATATTAAATGATGGACTAAAAAAATGATACCACAGAGAATCAACCATTCAGTGCCGACACTCCATCCATGCACTATACCCTCGTGCCCTTTATGTTCTTTTCTGGGTACTTTTTTCTTCCTTTGTAGTAAGGTTACTGAAGGTTTTGGCCTTTTTACAATGGTTTCTTTTTCAACTTTTCTTCTTGATTAAGACCATTTTCATTGGTTTCATATATATATTGGATTTAATTTATATGGGGTGCAATTATATATATATATTTGTTAATTTGTTTCCACCATCATGATCATAAGTAGTTTTCGGCAAGAGAAGTTTGAGCATTTTCTTTTTCAGACTTTTCTTCAATGGAGAATTGAGTAGAATACTCGAAAGAGAGAGAGAGAGAGAGATATGAAGAACTATAATAATTAATTTCTCAAGCAGACAGTAGGTAAATATTACATAATCATACCATGAAATCCATGCATGGACCAAGTTTCTTTTAAAACTTGTAGTCCCAATCTTCTTTCTAGTGATTGAAAGTTGATTCCTTAATCTCTTATTAATCTTTTTTCGTTTATGTGTATCTATCTATCAATCTATTTCACAATTGATGGCAATCAAAGCTTCAAACTGGGGGAAAAAAAAAAAACAAGCATGTAATATGCAAACTATATATACAGTTTCAAGTTTTGATCTCTTCTTGAGCAACTTGAAGCGATATGGAATGTTTGATATCTCCAATTTGAAGACTGTGATCCCCCATTGGAATTCTTCGAATTCCATAACTATCAGCAACACTCAGATGCTTGCACGCATCGATTTGAATTCTGGTCCTCTGTTGAGCGCCAGCCAAGACATGTACTTTCTCGAATGCAACCAATTGCTTCTGAGGTGCCCATTTTCCAGCTGCAGGGGGTGTTGAGAATACTAGCAAGGTGTGCGTTCCGTCGAATTCCCCTTGGTTCTTGACGTCAATGTCGAGAGCTAATTTCATTGCTTCACACTTAGAGTGACTGACCCTGACTGCGTTGTTCTTCAAGAATGTGGTGGTATTTATGAAACCATTTGCGAGGCCGGCAATGGCAAGAGGCACTGCGACCGTGGATGGAGCAGAGGCTACGCTTTCTCTAAAGCTAGTGTAACTTAAACCAAAACCGAAAGGGAATACCACTGGACCTCTGTAGAACCTGTAGGTTCTCCCCGGATACCCGTTTCCTGGATTTGCTCTCATTTCCATGTTTGTCATTGGAACCCTTTCTACATATTCTTGTGGATACCATGTCATGGGGAGCTTCCCTCCTGATCACCATCAAAAAAAGCTCACGCGTGATCAAGGGAATTAACAGGGGGCATATATATATATATATAAATAAATAAATTAAATGATGAATACCTGGATTGGTTGTACCAAACAAGACATCAGCAATGGCAGCACCACCAGCTTGGCCAGGGTAACCAGCCCACAAAATGGCTGCAACCCGAGGATCGTTCTTCGCAAATGTGACATCAATAGGACTACCAGACATCAAGACTAGAATCGTAGGTCCTCTTGAAGCTCTTGCAACTCTGGACACCAACTCTTGTTGCAGTCCTGGCAAAAGGAGTCCTACTCGATCCTTGAATTCTGCTTCGATCGATTGGTCAAGTCCCATCACTAAGACGGTTGCATCCGCCTCTCGGGCAGCAGCCTCAGCGGCACCAAATTGTCGGTTACTGGTGCATGCAACGCCAGTGCAACCTTGCTGATGAATTGTCCTAGCATATCTTGATATACCTTGCAATGGGGTGGTATATCCACAAGGAACCCCTACATCCATCCAATTGCATCGATCATCAACATTCCAAATTAATTAATTATGATATTTTATTAATATGATAATACATTACATACCAGCATAGTTGCCTATCATGGTGACAGTAACATCAGAATTGGGCCCGATTACAGCGACAGTACGATGACGGGTCCTGGATAGTGGTAGAGCTCTGGCCCGATTTTGTAGAAGAACCATGCCTTGTCGGGCTGCTTCAAGAGCTAGTTGTTGATGGGCTGGAGTACAAACATCCCTCGGGCCTAGATTACCATAAGGCTGTCTAGCTCCATCGAACATGCCCAGTCGCATTTGAACCGTTAGAGTATTTTTCAAAGCTTCATTTACATCAGCTTCTCTTAGTTTCCCTACTCGAATTGCCTGTTCCGTGTGGATTGCAAGAAAAGGCCCACAGTTCAAATCCAAACCCGCTTTGATAGTTTGAGCTACAGCATCTTCAGGTGTTTTCGTGAAATGTTGAATATCATTGAAAACTTGAACCGAGTCGCAATCCGATACAATGTACCTACATACACACACACACACACACATAAATATATACACACATCGCATTCAATCAACATCATCAATCTCTTTTCTATTCATAAAATTATTTAAAATTATTTTTATGAATCAAACTCTGAATCTCACAGAGGAACGTAAGAGCAAAGTTACTCTATCCCTTATAATACTCCATCGCGTAAATGTAGAGATTAATTAATAATTTTTTTGCTTACCCATTGAGCCTCCAAGAACCACGAATGGTGCCACGAAGAAGATTAGGATCAGCACAAGTCGGTATCCCATTAACTTGATTGTACGAACACATCACGCTAGCAACTCTCCCTTCCGTCACACAAGCCTTGAATGGAACATTGTACGTATCTTCCAAGTCTTGCCTACTTACCTATACCAAAAAAATAAATAAATAAAAAATAATTAAGATCAATAATACATATATAATTACTCTTTTAAGTAATTAACGTGAGTCAAATAAAATAAAAAATTTTTAAAATAAGAGATACTTTTTAGAAATCGAAATAAAAATATCCATTAGGAATGAAAAGGGACTTCCTAGAAGGATAGTAAAGAGAGAAATCCGCGTAGAAAAATACTCAAAATAGTCTGTTACATTTATCACGATATAACAAGTGTAATCATTCTATTGAAATTAAAAATTATCGATGTATAACGAGACTTTACAAATACGTAACAGTGAAAGTGAGAGTGAAAGTAAGAGTTAAATATATATTCCAATAATAGAAATGTTAATACCTTAGCATTGAAACGGAAGCGATCAATGCCATTCCAATTATCAAGATCATAAGCGGTATAATGTTTACAACAGGCCGCGACTTTAAGGTTATTCCCAACGTTACCTTGGAGTCCCCTCACGTAGTTAGTAGCATACTTAGCAGATAAAACGGGGTCTTCGCCGGGCGTTTCTTGGCCCCTTCCCCAACGAGGATCTCTGAAGATGTTCACGTTTGGGCTCCAGTAAGTTAAACCAGCCACTCCTCCATTATACATAGCTCTTGCTTCATCAGAAACCACCTGCACATATACATGCATGCATGCATACATACATACATACATACATGCATATATATATATATATATATATATGTATATATATTAGATGATGAAGAAAAAGACAGTAGTTCAATTTCACGTGCAATGACTTTCTTGGACAAAAACAATGGAAACAAAATTTTACTGGTCAAAATTACAATAAGAGGTCAAGAAAACTTTTGACAACTTTGTTTGGATTATTCTTTACATGCTTTTGGAAAGAGGGTTTTTTCGTTTTCAACTTCTTTAATTTTTGTAAAAAATTATATAAAAATAAAAAAAAAAAAAAAAAAAAAAAAAAGGTTCTAGAAATAACAATTAATAAAATGATATTATTTTTTACCATAAATTTATGATCAATTTATTTTTACAATATATATATATATATATATATATTTATAAATTATTAAATTATTTTTTCTTTCAATTTAAGTCATTAACTCGTTCATAAGGTGTAACTCAATTGATAATAACTTTATTTATGATTCGAGAAGTCATAAGTTTAAGAAACGAGATATAGGTAAAAATACCTTAAATTTCAAAAAAAAAATTTAAAAAAGTAATTAACTCTAATCATATCGATAAAAAGATATAACTCAATTAGTAACAACTTTACTTATGATTCAAATTAAAGATCATGAGTTCGAATCACTTTCAAAATTTAAAAAAAAAAAAAAAAAAAAACTCTAATCACATATCTAATAATAAATGTTGTACTAGGAATAGACCAATTAATGAATTATAACATCCAAGGTGGTCCCTTTTGTCAATACATGATAATATTAGTAATGCAAAGCTGAACTTGTAAACACGGCAACTTATTTATGGTTAATAGTGACGTACGTATGACCCTTCTTAAAAGCATAACTTTTTTTTTTTTTTTTTTAATTTTTTTATTTTCTAATAAAACATTTTCTATTTTGAAAGATACTTTCCAAAACTTAATGCTATGATTGTAACCATTTCCATATCACTACTCATAATTACTTACGTATTTCACTCTTAATCTACGTCGTAATTATTATTATTTTTTAAAAATTTATCTCATTCATAAAAAAATTAACACGTCTATATATATATATATATATATAATGAACAAGTGCATTCGGTCTCTTTATTCACAAAATTGACTTGTCCAAATAATAAATTTTGTGAAGAAAATGACAAAATATATGTCAAAATTATACATTAAGAACCTATTAAATAAATAAAAAGAAAAAAAAAACCAACTGCACCAAATACATGAATATTAAGGATCAAATCTACCAATTTTTATAAGATAATTAATCAACGTGGAAAAATTTAAATTCAATTTCCCTATATGTATATATGTGTATATATATATATATATATAGGTATGGGCAAGAAGAGGATATATGTATATATATATATATAGGCATCTTTTTCAAGCACTTTCTCTGCAAATCATAGGTATGGGCAAGAAAACAAAGGATACTATAACTATAAGTACTAACCAACATCTAAAAAACTCAAAAATGGGTGGCTTTAGGCATCCTCTTTCCTAACCTAAAAGCTTTCTTTTCTTTTACCCACAAAGCCAAAAGCCACGGAACCCAAACTCCACCAATACTCTCTATCTTCCTCAGCTGCACACCCACAAACACACTCTCTCTCTCTCTCTCTCTACATTGTCTATATATATATACACACATTTAATTCCTTTTTGGATTCTTGTACATCTTCACTCATCACATGCATACCTAATCTTTCAAAAAAGAAGTTGTCTCGTGACAAATATATATTATATTATATTATATTATATTATATATATATATGCCTTGTGATCGATCGCACTAGAATCAAAGCTCAACAGTACAATAGGGTTTTGGTTGGGATTTTCCTAAGTTCAATTCCCAGAGAGTACATGATGCTTATATCAGAATGTGGCTATACGTTATCTGTCACTATCCTGATTCATCATATATAACCTATTAATCATATATATATGTATATATATATATATATATTTAAGTGTGGGATTGTTTTTATAATTCGTATTAATTAGCTAAATAGTTATTATACTTTTGCAAACGGATAATATATATTTTAATTAATTAAAGTGGTTGAACGTTGAATTATTAATTATTATTTATGTGAAGAAAGGGAAACAAAAAAAAAAGAAAGAAAAAGAAAGAATCTTGAAATGAATGATATAGAAAAAATATACATATATCATCAAGTCAAAAACTATTTATTCTGAAAATGAAGTTCTCATGCATATTCCTTTTTGATGTTTGATTTATTGGCTGCTTTAATATTTCGTTCCAATACGTTTCTTTTATTTTCCATGATGATAAAGGAAGCAAATAAATTAGTCAATTCATTTCATTTTCCCAGGGCATCTCTTTTCTTGTCAACTCGTAATTAAGACTATTTTTTTTTTCATCGGAATAATGCTGAAAAATTGTAAATATTTGAATATATTCAGTTAAAGATGGAGAAAAGAATATGGTTTTAATTAAATATGTAGGAAATATATATATATATATATATATATATATATATGCATATATAATGGATTATATACGTACCCGGCCAATTTCTTCCCACAATGAGGCATTAAAGGATGATGCAGTAGTGATAACTTGAGGGAAGCTGGTGGCACCGGGGAACTGACCGCCAAATTTGACACCGAATCCAGTATTGGAAACGCCGTGAAGGGCTTCCGACCACCACTCGTAACGTTTGATGCCCAACCTATCTACCGGTGCAGCATTATTCACCAGTAATCTAATCTTCTCCTGCAATGTCAATCTTCCAATCAAGTCGTTAACCCTATCCCTTATATTAAGTGACACACTACAAAAGGGAAGGTTTCGGGTTACGGCATTACTGGGATCGCAGAAGAAATACGAAGTACTTGCAACCTCGATTGATGAAAAAGATATGCAAAGAAAGAAGAAGAAGAAGAAGAAGAAGAATGAGGAGCTTGGATTAATAGTTGCCATAATTATAATGTATGTATTCTTTCTTTGTTTTTGTTGAAATATGTGGAGATATAGGAAAGAATATATGGAGAATGGATTGTATATATAGAGAGAAAAAGCGCTAGGTATCGTCGAGAGTTCTGTTGAGAATGGTGGCTGTGTGATGTGGATTTACATGTTTTCATGATGAGATTTCCACGTCCTTCCTATATATATATCTTACCTGTGTGAAATTGTTTTCCCATCACTCTCTCTCTCTCACACACACACACTTTCTTTTGTGAGATAAGGAATTAAGGGGAGTGATGAAGGGAGTGAGTGAGTAGAACACGTATTTGGGAGTTGATCAGATATTGTGTCGCGAAAGTCTGCTAATTGTCTTTCTGCATAATATGCTTACTAATGTCTACCTAGCTATAGCTAGATGATGAGTTGATTAATCTATACATTCCTCCAAAGCAATCATTTCTATTTTAAATTTAAATTAATATAGAATAAATTTAATTATATATGTATATATATAAAAACTAATATTTTTTCTTTCTTTCTTTTTAATATTATTATTATTATTTTTATTCATAATCTAATTTCTACAATATATTATATATATATATATACTTTTACCTAAGAGAAAAAAACAAAAAAGTATGAGACATATATGATTTTTAAATTTAAAATAGATTTTTTTTTTTTCGGGATAAGGATATGAATTTTTTTCAAATACTTTTTTAAAAAAAAAAAGAAGAAAAGATGCTAACCAATGAAATATCTTTTTCAATCCTTTAAAAAAATATATATATTTTCCAAGGGTGATATAATACAAGATATGAAGGATAAATAATCCATTAATTAATTATTTCTTCAATGAATATGAATATATATATATATATATATACATATTGGAAAATGAAAACTAAACTAACTTGTCGAATTAAAAAAAGGGGGGGAAAAAAAAAAACACTTTTGTTTAAATAGAAGTACTTTAAAAATAGGTAAAATTTGATAAGATGATTTAGCTCATTTGTAGTAGTTGAAAAATTAAAATTATAAAAAATAAAATAAAAAAGAGGTGGAATTTTGAGCTGAGTTGGATAATTTTGGTAAAAGACTAGTACACCCACTACTGCCTTTTTATATTGGTTCATAAATTGTTTTTATATATAGTTAAGGCATACCAATAATTAAAAATAATAATAATTGAAGTTATATATATAGTATAATAAAAAAAAAAATTTAACTAATTAATTAGATAAATCTCTCATAACCAAAATTATATCAAAAAACTTATATGTATATATATATATATATTCGTGATTATATATAAACATTTAAATTTGATATTTTATTTTTAAGTTAAGAATAATAAAATTATGGAATAAATGAATATTTAATGTATTAGAATTTAAGGAGATTAAATATTTAATGCATTATTTGACATCGTCATCTTTATCTTGCAACAGCCATCAAATGCTAACGACCTTTTTGCCTTTTAACTAATCAATCTTTAATCTCCTTTGGACAATCTTCACGTAACTAATGGCATGCATATATATAAGGGATTATATTATAGAGTATTTTTCTCTAATAAAATCGGTGTAACATTCATCGTAATATTTCTTTTTTTAAAAAAATTAACGTATAAGAATCTTGTTTGTGTATATATATATATACATGATTTGAGTTTGGAATGTATGTAAGTAACATATAAGTGTTACGATTTGTGAATATTACGTGAAGTCAAGAGTTAATTTGATACTCGTCTTTTGTAAGTGTCATATATAAGAGTCAGAGCCAGAGTAAGGACTTTTTTCTGAATAAGAATTAGGTACTTTGTAAATGCAACTCGAACTAAATATGAATTAGTCAAAATAATAACTTTAAATACCGAATGGTCTAAAAAAAAAAAATTGTAATTGGTCCCATGGCATATTTTTTTGCATTTGTAGGGCCTTCTTCTTTTGAATTTTTATAACCAACTTGCTTGCACATTTGGGAATGAAAGTGATTCCACTTTTGTGAAGTGTAAACTTTATCTAACCATTCATATTAGATAAGAGGGAGGGAGAGGGAGAGAGAGAGAGAGAAGGAATACCACAAAGATACTCCATTTTTTAAGTACAATGTAATGTAGATTTTTATTAGGAATAAGATATACTTCAATCCTACAAATATGTATAATATCTAATATTAGATAGAAGATGTTGCATTGATTTCCTCTACTATGTTTTTGGATTTTTAGAGATATGTAATGTAGAAATATACCTTACCTTATTTAGAATTAATTATAATTTTAAATTAATATAAAATATAATAATTTAATCAATTAAAAGTGTGCATATTTGTATTATCTTCAATAGAATTTAATTAAATAATTAATTTGTTTGATTTCTATTTTATATTATTTAATTTTTATTTTTTTTTTAATTGATAATTTAGGGGAAAATATATGTATGTGTGTGTGTGTATATATATGATTCTCAAACAAAATACTAATTGGATGAATTTGAGATTAGAACTTATAGGAGAAAAGGATGCTTTCTTTACATAAATATGACTTTAAGGAAGTTGCTTTTCTTGGACTTTTAGCAATTAGCAACCAATGTTGTTCTTTCTTCCATGGGCTACCATTTCTTTCCTATTAGGTGTATATATATATATATATATATATATATATATAGAAGGGTCACGGGACATCTCATGTTATGTTATCTATTACACTAATATACAAATATATCAAATTGAGTCTGTTACTATAGTGAAAAATAGAGTAGAAGATGTATTAAAAGAATTGGATTAATTACAAATGATTTTGTACTGTAATTTAAAAGTGTCTTATAATTTTTAAGGATTTTTATTAGTAAACTTTTTTTCGAATTAATCAATAACATATTTGATTATAAAAAGAAAATTTGTATTTTTTTTTTTTTTTTTAAAAAAAAAAAAAAAAAAACGGGGGAAGAAGAAGAAAAAAGGTTGAAAATGGGTTCAGGAAACACAGAGGCAGGCCTAGAACTGGGCTCACATGAGGCCCCACACAAAACCAATAACTTGAAAGTTGGAAAGGGAGACATCCAATGGATGAGAACGGAGATTACTTATGTGGGCCGCAACATTAAATCCTATCTAATGGTTGAAATCTAAGTCGGTATTAATTGTATTTAGATAAAGATGTCTTAATTTAATCATAAAAATTATTTATCTTCTTTTCTTTTTTTCTTTTTTTTGAGGAAAAAAATTATTTATCAATCCACCATTGATTTTGAGATTGACATTTTAAAAAAAAAAAACCAACAAGTTAATTGATTTTGGTTTCATTAAATATATCAAGAAAATTATTATTTCTAACAATAGGTGATTTAATTGAAACATTTTCAAAAAAAAAAAAAAAAAAAAAATGCAATATTGTCTCAGTAATTGCAACATATAATTAAAATACAAATATAATACTATTTTTAAAATAAGTTAAACTCAAAACCAATTATAATAAAGGTAGTTAAGTAAAAAAAAAATCACATTAATCATATCACTACTTAATTTTTTTTTTTTTGCATAGTGCACGAGGTGTCCCGAATGGGTCCCAACTATGGGCGGCACTTTTAAGCCATGTCCACATTCAGACTAATCCCAACTTGAGCCGGGTAAGTCCCTTGCGGGAGGTAAGGTCTAGCCCCAAATTTTTAAACGGTTGTATACGTAAGTGCAGTTTTGATCCCGCACTCAAAACCAATTATTTAAATTTTTTAAAAAAAAAAAAAAAAAAAAATTTAATTTTTTTTTTTTTTTAAAAAAACGATTATATATATATATAATTTGCATTTTCACGTAAAAAGAAAATATCAAAAAATCAGTTCATGGGAATTTATGGTAGAAC
>JAXGGT010000035.1:681827-695078 GCA_035583425.1 Marsdenia floribunda | reverse complement strand
ACAAGAGAAACACCCGATAGAGATCCAAAGGACGAGATTTATCTAAAAATAGATCAACTTACGGCGAAAACTTCCCATCAACCAGCTTAAATCGCCCAATTTCATAGGTATGAACAGGTGTGCCTTCCCATATCTGCATAGGGCCCAAAGGTAAAACATGAGTGCCAAACAGGCATAAACAAGTGAAAAACACTTTTCACTGCTATTAGAAAACAAGAAAATTGTGAGCTTACATCCCAAACTATCGTTCTACCATCATATCCAGCACTCATTGCAATACGAGGATTGAAGGGGTGAACATCCAGGACATAAGTCTAAGATATCAAAAACCACAGTCAGATATGAAGACCCTTTAATAAAACAAGCAACAAAAGAAAAAGAGAAAAAAAGAAGTAATAATGGTAATCAAAGACTATCCCAATATAGACCCAAAATAGGAGATAGCAAGAAAAGAGAAATGACTTACTGAATCGGTGTGGCCTGTCAAAGAATGTACCAAGCTGCCATCAGAAGCATTCCAGACACATATTCTGCAATCTGCAGTGTTGGAAACAAAATTATAGCATATGTAGCAAACAATTAGAAGGCCCAAATAGAAAACAAGAAGGATTTAACTTTTAGCTTCACCTCTATGCAGGGGCAAAACATAGCAGAAAAGAACATGAACGGTTGAGAAGAAAGTCCATCATTAGAAGGGAAAAAAAGGGCAAACAACAGCAAAGTACTGATGTAATTAAAATATCTCAGATGGAGAGAAAGAGTGCATGTATGTGCACAGATATCTGGCTAAATAGTGACACCATAAAGAAGATGGAACAACAGATTAACTTCACAGATCAAGAATGTCTGTCACCAAATAAATACCAGCAGACGATGACTTCAGAAGAAGTAACAAGACAATTATAGAGGTAAAAGATGACCGCACAAAGTGGAAGCTCATGGAAATGCAATAAAAATCTGGTTTGACAACACATAGAGTGCAGTGAAAAACCCTAAACAGCACATAAAAGAAGCAAACATATTTCATGAATTCTTTAACCTTGATATGTGAAAACATCGTCTTAACATATCCATCTACACTTGGAACTTATTCAGGCAAGCAGCATACCCATAATAGCTGCAAGTACAAAACGGTTGTCTAGACTCCATATAATCATGTTAACACCACGAGGAGTTGGAAGAACCCTCTGACGAGGCCCCCCTCGTGGTGGTTGAGGCGGCATTGGAGGTGGTGGAACTTTAAGATGATAAGCCCGTGTCCAACGTCCAACCTTTCCCTGAAGTAAGAAAGTGAATGGGCATGAAATCAAAATTCTTTGAAGCCCTGTCATTCCCATCGCTCCCACACAGCCAAAAGTACAAATACTAAAATATGATTCAGTCTCTTCAGTTAAATCACTTGACCTTGTTTACATAATCCAAGAAATGTAAGTTCTTTCTTTATAACTAACATATCTTTTCTTCAAATATAATATTATATATATGCATGTGCTTATTAATTGGGATAGAGAGCTCACGTGTGATCTACGTGATCTTGGTATCCAAATGATTGCACTCCCATCCCTGGAGCAGGTCACTATATTATCCTGGTTGAACCTAAAAAGAAAAGAACATCTGTCAAAGAGAACTTAATTTAAATACCATAACAAAAATTCAGCCAGTAAAACCACAACATGAAACTGCCGGAACTTTGGAGTCAATTATATATGAACATATTATGGAAAAAGACAAGAAAATAATTATATAGAAGGCTCTGTCATAAACGCACCATGTATTTTTAAATTTTGGTAAATTATCTTCTTTCAGGACATCAGAAGAAGAGTATCTAGATGTCACAGCACAACCACTGCACAGTAATGCAAAAGGTTATGAGCATAGAATAGTTAACCTCTCAAACATGGATGAATGATATATGAGGTAGACAAACCTGAACTGGACATAGTTTACATCATTCTCGTGCCCAGATAGAATATCCATTTCATGATTTGGTTGCTCTGAGTCCTCTGTGCTGTACTTGCAGGCATTCCAAACCTTGAAAGGGCCACCAAATCATTAAAAAAGGAAATTACTATTTGATACATACAGAAAGAGGTACAAACACATATGATAGCTTTCTGTGACGATAAGTTGTCACTTCTAGTGGCAAACTCATAATTTGCAAGATACAGAACTCAATAAAATTCTACTTATACAGAAACCGGTTATACCCTTGCAAGTGTGTCTGAGCTTCCAGTGACAAAAACAGTTCCACTAGCATTAAATGCGCAGCAGAAAATCTGATGGCTTTGCTGAACAGAGCTTGATGATGGACCATTGCTCTTCCCTACAACCAAGGAAACCACTTCCCATTGAATCTCATCATCCATTCTATTCAAGAATTATTTGGTCTTAAAAGAGGAAAAACTAACCAATTCCAGAATCTGATGGTTTTGGTACATATACTCGGGGATTGAGTTGTGAATGTCTAACATCCCAGATTCTACACGTTCCATCATCAGAGGACCTATAATATATATATATATATATAATAAATAAAAGAAATGTGTCCACATACAAAGTATTAGCTAGAAATAGCAAATTATCACTGGGGGAATGAATAACACAAAAGCAGATAGAGCATTTATCAGAACAGCCATAGAAGCAACACAGCCACAGTGCCAGCTCTAATTAATTTATAAGAGTTCCGTCAATTTTTTTCCAAAAGAAACTAACTGTTAGATGGAAGAGGTTAGACTGCACTAATAAGACTTCAATTAAATGTTTAAAGCACATGATAGATTGTTGGCCATGTCAAGATGAATTCTTTCCACATTTCATTGAAATAATGATAACATGGGTAGCATCAAATTTTCAAATTTTCCAAAACAGAAATCTCATTGAAAAAGTAGTCAGCCATTAACCGCTTCAGGACACCATTAAAAGTAAATTTTACGATATAAATACTACCACTTTCTCGCGAATCAAAATTAGTTTGACTTCACTCCCTTACATTTGATTGGAGCATATCTTCCTACCTTTACCCCCACCACAGGAAGAATCAGGCAACTAAATCCTAGCATATAAGCTGCATTTGTTAGCAACAAAGAAGCTGCAGCACTCATAGGATAAGCTTTTTCCAAATGAATAACAGGGCAAAAGCAAATTTTTCTCATAAAACAGTATGCAAAGAAGGGTTAGCCTATCCGGTCTGCAAACACCTCCATTAATCAGGGAATTGCTTCAGTTTAAAAGCAGTCACAATATAGGAGATAAGCTGTGAAACTATACAGGTACCTCATACAATATCTATATTTACGCACTATAGAAAGAGGTTAAATGACTTCATAAGCCTTACGATAAAAGCTGATAAACAGCACTTGGTCTAGGACTGAAGGCAATAGCAGTAACAGCTCCAGTGTGACCTCGCAACACTGAAATTGGCATCCCATCATTCAAGCGCCACTGTTCCAGATGGAAGAAGAGAAGTAATTACCAACAGAACCCCAACACATACTATTCTTGACATGTGTAGCTGAAAAGAGTATCTTACAACTCGTATTACACAGTCATTTGAAGCAGATGCCACCAATGTGTTGTTGAAGTTCACAGCTAGGTCAGTAATGTCACCCTTGTTATAAAGGACCAGGCATAAAGTCAAACTAAATGAAGTAGAATAAAGATGGAATTAAATTGCATGATGTATAGTATTCGGTATACTTCATGTCCACGACAGCTGGCTAAGCAATATGCAGTTTCCATAGACCAAATTTTCACAAGGCGATCATCTGAGCCAGTAATGACATATCTACCAGACCTGTCAAAAATTGCTGCTCCAAACCAAAATAATCAACAGTAGAAAAACTTATGACCCAAAAGAATATACCTCCTATAACCAGTTGTCCTATTAAACTCTCATACAACTTTATGTTAAATCAAAAAGCATACAAGTAATACAATGCACACAGCACGAATTATGAATATGACTATCCAGAAAACAAATAAATCTGACCATATTTATTTAGTCTCTTTGGTTTGGAAGATGAAAAACACATTACAAGGTGGTCAAATTATTAACGATTTAAATCCAAAGGCGTTTTCTTTGAGCATAAATGCCAACAAAACAAGTATGCACCATCAAGACAATCACCAAATTCCTGAAACAGCTCCCACTTAAATTCTCTGTAATAAAATAAACGTTGTGCCAATATATCTTTTTCCTCTCAGTATTTTGCACATGTGTGATAGAATTGAACCGTTTTATGCATAATAATAATGTGAAAATATGCTCCAGGATAACCCTTCTCAGCACCAGAAATATGCAAGTATCCTATAAAGCCAGCCAACCACTTTTAACTGAAACGTGTTCTCATTTAATACAAGGTAAACACAATCTTTCAATCAAGATACCATTAAATTATCCTGACTGTTTTCATGGGTAACAAAGACAGGAAATTTCACAAAAAAATAATAGTACCCATGAAGATTGAAATAATTTAAAAACAGATGCTCCAGAAATTATTCCAGTTACAAAATTGTGATTCCAGTATTAAGAAATTATTATAACTTTTTAGTATCATTGTGGATTCAAATATAAAATAAAGAATCAATGCACCAGCACTTACCACAGTAAACAGCATAACGGTGCCCTCTAACTCTTGTACGTTTTTTCATCGTCTTCACCAGTGTAGATGGTTTTGCAATTGCAAAACAAGCTGCACGGATTGAGGGTGCTCGATGATGTCTGGAAAAACCACCACCAATCTCTCTAAGACTTAGTCCACGCACTTGATCAGCCAACATATGAGGCCAACGTGTATAACGTGGAGGGTGGTTTATTTCATTGTTGCTCTTATTGTCTTCACCTGTAGAAAAGAATGTAAAATTCAATGCCAAAAGGCCTTTACAAAGACAACACCAAGAACTTATCTCCCTTAAATCAACACAAAATACAAAAATTTTAAATTTGAACTGATTTATACAAATGATATGGTGAAGGTAGGAAAAGTGTGTTAGGATCCTTTATAGGAAAGGATTCTCAGGATCCTTATTGCTTCGATATTAAATAGACTCTGTGAAATGCTTCATTAAACATCAAATAACTAAGACGTGACAGGGTTTAGCAAATTTGTTGAAGTTGTAGTGCCAAATTAGAAATGTACTCCAAGCAAGCTATACAAGGCACAGAAATAAATAAATAAATAAATAAAGGATAAGTCCATGTAACTTACTGCTTAAAAGCGAAAAAGAACCAGATCCCAAAAGAGTAGGGACTGAAGCTGCACTAAGAGCATTTCCACCGAGCAACCCTTTCCCAGGAACTGCTGCATCCAAGAGCAGTTGCTTCAAAAGCTTCACCAAGTGATCCTTTTCAATGTGAGGATACCTAGACAAACACGATCAAAATCCACAAGTCAAAAAATGGAATGGAATAAGAAACTCAAAGCAAGTTGCCTATTAAACAGCTATATCATTCTAATTTTCTCAGTTTGCATTAAAAAGTAGAGCAGATTGTTTCTTCACAATGCACCCACTCCAGATACAGCAGTCCAAGAGAATTTCCTTTCTTATTCAGGCAAGATATGATATGCCATAGCAAACTTGAATAGTAACATGACAAATTTTAATTTACAATGGAGACATCGAAACAGAAGCAAGGTTTTATTCACTAAAAGTTCCAGAAACAACAAAAGATCGTGCCAATTAAGAAATCAAATATAAAAGAAAAATGTCAGGAAAAAGAGGATTCATATCACATCCAACAGTTAACATATGTAAAGATGTTTAGCATAGGCAAAAAATCACTAAATGTATGTATCACCTTTCCACCAACTTAATATAACTCAATGGAAGCGACATTCCATCATCATCCTCATTCCCACTACGATCACCACCCCTAGAATACCAAGCATGATATCTTCTTGGTAGAAGTTGATGCTCCAAAAGTTCATTCCAGAACTGTCCGCAAGTCCTCTGACATGGTCCAGATGATAGAAAATGCATTATTAGGAAATAAATCTCCCTGATGTCAACATCCACATCAGCCTTCACATCTTTTCTTTGTGAATCCAAAGGTTGAGCTTTCTCAATCGCCTTACTAGAGAAACTCAGTGACTTCATACTCAGAGAAGGACCATCACCAGAGGGAACATATTTCTGAAGAGCCATATAAATCCTGCTAATCAAAGACCAATTATTTATCTCGCTAGAATCATGCAACAAGGAAGAAATGTCAAAACATTGCTATTTTTGTGGAAAATCTCAATTAGACACCATGAAAGCAGATAATTTAATCAACTGTAGTTTTTGTCATATTCTCTATTTTTTATCTGTGGCCAATGTTAAGAAGAATGGAAGAAGGAGAGAAAGTGAAAGCTACAAGAAAAAAGGGAATTATAATGGATGCAAACCAGTTAATAGGAGTTTCAAATGAAATATAACCGAATTGCTGAAACACTTAAATAGCAGTAAACTTTGACTAAAGACCAAGGGGAATCCATTCCAGATGAAACAGCAGGGCCAAGATTACAGGTACTCATATACATGTTCTGTAATTATTTTCTTTTCAAGAACCAAAGTTATAAGTTATTCATAGTTGCCAATATGAGTGTCATGATAATGATTCACTGGATCCCAGGATTCTGCAGGACAATCTCCCTAAAGGCCTGTAAATGACTATTTGGAAATCTGAATCTCTCGAGCACAGCAATATCACATGTTTCAAACTTGTAAGCACTTAGCCCATTGGAAAGATATTAGAGAATGTCAATTCGAACAAAAGAATAATGTTTGGCTATTTTCAACAGGAAGCATCTCCAAACAAAAAGGAGCAGGGTTAAATTACCATATATCTAACAGCTAGTAGAGAGGAAAATAAATTATATGCTTAACACAACACCTCATGTGTGAGTTGAACTTAAATTTAAAGCAACAACTCCAACGTGTGCCTAATAACTTTAGAAAATAGGTAGAAACAAAAAAATGAATAAAAGAACCCTTAACTAATATCACGTTAAATTACCATCTAATATGCTTTTATAAAAGGAGAATGATTTTATATTTAACAAATACTTTGATATGCTATCAGCAATTCATGTTGTGAATAAGTGAAGAAGAATGCCCTAGAGAGATATTGTTCAAGCAGTACATATGCTTCCTAGAACTATAAAAAATGAATGACAATACACACCTGGTCTAGTTTTGTTCGGACCTTACTGTTTTTGGAAATTAAACCATATACTTGAACTCTTCAACCAAAAAGTATGCAAGCAGTGCTTTAGGCGTCAAAAGTATCGCTAGGCATGCAGGTAAAATATAAAGAAATAGATCAACCAGCAGAACCACCAAAAGTATAACAGCAATTAAGAAAAATTTAATGATAACACAATCATACAGAAGCAAGCAACAAAGAAAAATAGTAAAGTGTCCCAATTAAGCGAGGCAAGAATCAAATTGAAAGCAGAATAAGCAAAATTGAACCTTTGAGATGCTACAAGCTAGTTAACCAAAAGGGCAATCGCCACAAATCCAAAAATTCTCCGACCGACCATATCCCATAAGCATTCCACTGTACCATAGGAGAAAAACAAAATAAATATAAAAAACCCTAAAATTCAACGTAATACAAGTGACCTTTACAGTAAAAACAACTAATTACAAACAAAAGAAACCTTCATGAAAACACTAATTTAAGATCTATTAAATCCCGAGTCAAAAACCCACTTGAATTTCAAACAAGAATAGATGAAGTTACCCTTTTCCGGCCAAAAAAATTCAACTATCGCCCACAATGGTATCTTCTTACGTAGAAACAGGTGGGTTTCACAGGTCGAGTAAAACTGCGGCAAGGGATAGAATGGGGATCCAAATAAAGAAGCTAAACAACATTGGAGAGCAAAAGTGTCAAATTCTCTTTCTTATTTTCTGTGATAGACGATTATAATAAAAAATGAGAAAAATCTTAACAAATCAATTTATTTAGATATATATGGAGGGAGCTCTGTTGTTTTTTCTTCTACTAAGGAGAGGTTTGAAGTCTGTAGTTTTGGTGACGAACAAAATCGCACAGGGAGAGGAAGAGAGAGAAAGGAAGAGAAAGAAAGACAATTTTAAGGAAGCGTTATATATATATATATATATCTTAAGGCCCACAACTTTGTAAATTTATTGCATCTTTTCCAAAATTTTAGAAATATGCTACATTTGTCCATGCCTTTTTTTCTTCTTTGGCCCCCAAAAAAAATTACTACAAAAAAAAAATTACCAATGTTTCTTATATTAAAACTAGTAGTATAATTCGTCCTAATATATATATATATATATATATACATAATATAACTTATTTTATTATAATATTACTATTTATCTATTCGATTATGATTTTATCTAATCTAATTACAGTTACCTATTTATCTTTTAAATAAATAAAAATTATGAAAAAAAATATTGTAATACATAATTTTATTATAAATTTCAGTAAAAAAAATTCCATATATATATTTTCAATAGATGAAAAATATAACATATTTTAATAAATGAAAAAAATTCTCACAAATTTTCTTAAAAGTTTAAAAAAAAAAAAAAAAAAAAATCATTCCCTTCAAAAATCCTTGTAGGGGAAGGTTGTAAAATCTTTTATATATACAAGAAAATTAATAATTATAAATATTTTAATTATATTATTTTTAAAATTTAAATTATATATTTAATTTGATTTGTTAATAAAATTTAAAGATAAAATAGTATGAGCTAATTAGATACTTAGAATATTTAAGTATTTTAAATTAATTATTTTTAAATAATTATTAACAATTTCACTTATAACTATAAAAAAAAAAAATCATAAGTTAAAATTTAAAAAATTATATTTTTAATATATATTAAATCAAATATTATTATATTAAAGTAGTACTATTTTAATATAGAAATCTAATTTTATAATATATTCTTTAATATACTTATAAAGACTGCATAATAATATTATCTCACTTTAATAATTGTGTTAAATTTTAATTTTTTTTAATATAAATTTAATTATTTTAAATTAAAAATAATAATATCAAAAAATATATTAATAAATATTATATTGACTGGATAACTTGACAAGGGAAAAAAAATCTTGCTACTTTTTTTAATAGCTCTTAGTTAGAGCATGAGGGAAAATAGAAAGTCACGTCATCCAATCATATATTGTACCCATGGCCTGCAAAAATGTACTCTGTCCACCTTTTGTTAACTGTGTTTGACTTTTTTTTTTTTTTTTTTTTTTGTTAATATATTCAAATTTTGGTGGGGGAGGGGAAAGAGTTGGGAAATCAACTCACTTTCCAGGATTTGGGGGAAAAGGCTCACCAATGACTACTATTATAAGATGAGAACAAAGCGATAACTCAGTAAGTCTAGTTTTCATTTAATTTGACTTATCAAATGTAATTTCTTAATTCAAATCTCATCAAAGAAGGCTTTGTACCGAATTTCAATCATGTACTGTAATCTTAGGAGTCTTTCCCATCGAATTAATCGATAAGGATACTGTTACCAAAATGACTACTATTATAAAATATGTTCTTCTACCATGGAGGATGGAGCCTAATATGATTTAAAGATTCATTGCCAAATGAAGTCAATCATGTCAGAATCCACAAAACAGTCATTGATTGACAGTAACAGTTCGGATACTCAAATCTCTCAATTCTCCAAAAAGTGAAAAGGCCAAACAATCTGGTGAGAAGATGGTTTGCTTCAATCTCTCCACCTGTGACCACAATTGGTGTTGCAGCAAACAAAGAAGAGTTTCATGCCCTCTTCTCCTCGAGAAGTTGCCTGTAAAAATGGTAAGAAGAATTGGATGGACAGTGTGAATGTGAATTTCAAACTCTGATTCATAAGGAGCAGTTAAAAGTTAGTATTATTCATAGAATGGTGAAGATATAAATAAGCTCAGGGAAGGGAAATCTCACCTGGAAAAAAACAGCTTCCCCATGGCCGCATTGTGCACAACGCACGGTTTTTGTGCGAGGAAGAGTTGGATCTGCAGCTACATCCTGCAAGATTTGGGTGCTTTCTGAAACAGAATGGTGTACCTCATTTCGGTAAACGCAGTTGTTATCAGCAACCTCCTATACAAAGTCAGAAAACACAGTCAGGAGAGATTTGCAGAAACTAAACAAAAAAGGACATGGAAAATTTACTTCAAATTTCATTCATAAAATGCTATATCTATTCCGGAAAAGATTCAGAGTCAGACATCCTCTAATTTGATAGACATTTCAGCACGACTGAAATACTAGTTGGAAATATCATAAAGCTTAACTCTCTAGTAGGAGGGTTCATTGAGTGCTGTACCAGGCAAAGGGTATCAAGAAATGCATATGCATATGCATGATCTTTGGAGTGGTTGGAGATGGAACAAACAAAAGAAAAGAAACCAAACCGTAACAATCATGAGATCTGAACCAGTGTAAAATTTATGATAAATTGCTGCTTGAAACTTAAACAAGCAAAGCAATATCCAAGTAAAGAGAATAATTCAAAGGACCTGCCTACATATGAACAAATTAAGGGGAATGAAGCTGAAGATGCAAGCAGCAGATAACATACATGATTTCAGATCTAGTGCAGGTACCAACACATAGATAACAAATTAAAGGCTTTCAACTGCATTCATTCAAGGAAGTGATCTAATTTGCTGGTTTCCCAATTCCCCTCACCCTGTTCTAGAACAAGTATCCACATGCTTGAATGATTCAGAAACTCTGTATATATACTCTGAGCACTAATTTCTGCACAACACACATCTTCCTGCTCAACGTTTGTGCTAGTGTATTTTTTTAGGGGGAAGAAACCATTTCTATTAGTTGAATAGTTAAAAGAAGAAACATATATGTGCATCACATTTATAGAGGGTCATGGGCGGAGGAGCTGGAAATCTTATTCAGGCAGTTTTTATCTGTTGCAAATCAGTAAGATTAACTAACAATTTGGCTTATATTTTTTAACTTAATACCAGATGGTATATAAGGAAATTATCATGTTACTTCTTGCAACAATCGCAGGAAAACAGAAAGCTAAAAGAAAGAGCAAAAAGAATCAAAAGAAAAAATGTTCTTGATTAAAGGAAACAATTTCAGCCATTGACACACACGAGGAAGAACCTTGAACAATATCAACCCCGGCAGCAGCAAAAGACTGTCCAGAAAGCACTTTAACTTTAGCGGGAGAGTAGCAAGAAGGCAAGCCAAATTGGCAAAAAAGGTTTAGTAACTCTTGGTAAATTCCAGTCCACATACATAACCCAAAGTCAAATTTAAGCAAAAAAAGTAAAGTTTCATATATCTAGTAAATCCCGAAACCATTTTTGCATTCTCGATACTCAACTCAATTCAGATGGGAATTTCCGACCAAATTCAGCTCAATTCGAACTCTCAGTTTCTCACGAAACACAACTCAATACACCCATTGAATACCTCTAAATGAATCTATCAAGAGATACTATAGCAGCGCCAAATAAATCCTCAAAGAAAACATCTCAAACCAGATAAACAAAAACCCAAGGAAAAACCCGTAAAAGGAAACATGATTTACCAGTAGCATTATTTACGGTTCTTTAAACAAAATAAGACCGATAAATTCGATAGTAAACCTACCCGCCCGCCCCCCCCCCCCCAAAAAAAAAAACGAAAAAAAAAACACACAAAAAGCAAGATGGGGACGGAGAGAAGAAATGGGCACCTGGTGATCACAGTTCCTGCAAGCATAGAGGAGGATTTTCTGCTCTTTGTCTTCCTTCGGGTACAGAATGTTATTGCTACATAGAAAATTATCAAGAAAATCAATAATAATAATAATAATAAAAGGGAATACGCCAGTGCCGTTTTGCAACTGGGTTCAGTTGAAATTTTACTTATCAAGAAAGCTAACCATTCACGGCAAAATTTCATAGTACTCATCTTGGAGACCTTGAAACCTAGCAGAGATCGAAAGTTTTCGACAAGTTTGCGAAGTAATAAATTCCTGTTTGATTCTTCAGTGCTGGTGCTCCGCTCCCTGTGCCTCGGCAGCTGCTTCTGCTGTCCGGTGATAGCATTAGTTCGATATTTTATTTGGGTTTGCAAGGGTAATATTGTAATTTTATCTTCAGTACGTCTTTTCTTGTCATGACCAGCTCTTGGTTTTTCCTTCATTTTTCTTTTTCCCCTTTTTTTTTTTTTCTTTATATCCATTTATCTCAATTTAGCCAGACTACATCCTGGACCCCAAGCCACTGGCCCCTCAACAACTAGAGGAGGTAAATCGCGGGATATGTCCAAAGTGGCTCCCAGGTTCCTGCACCACTTATGCTCCAAATCTCAAAAGAGTCCTCTTCACTGCTGACTACAAGCCTTACCTTCGAAATGAAATCCCTCTTCCAAGAATGGGATAGTCAGGAATCGAATCCTCCACCCTAGGGTTGAGAGCCCATCAATGTAATTGTTCGACTAACTCGGTTGTACCGGGGGACTTTTTCCCCTTTTTTTTAACTCATGGCTACAGGTAGAGGTGTAAACAAGTCGAGCCGAATCCAACATTGAATATTTGGGTTCGGTTTGTTTAATTTTCGAGTACTGTTTAAGTAAGCTCGTTTAATATTTCGAGTATCAAATTTTGTTCGAATTTGTTCCATTATTTCTTGGTATAATTCAAAAATTGTTCGAGTTCGATTCGTTTAACTTTTTAAAAAAATTAAGGGTGTTTTTAGATTGGAACTTTTTTTGAGAAAACTCATTTTTTTCGAAAAGAATTGAGTTAATTACAAATAACGAGGAGTAAGGTAGGGCAAATGTAAGATGTTGTCTAGTAAGTGGGAGATAAAAATAATATATTTTATTAGTATAATGATGATTTTTTTTTATTTGAATTATATATTTATATGTATATATATTGAATATTTATAGTAAGTGGGTGAATTTTTTATTCATTTTTTGTCAACTCACCATATATGAACAGTAACATATCATATTAGTGTCCAAACAAATATAACTATTTTTTTTAGTTTGAGTGAAATTTAAAAAAAAAATCTTAATCCAAAAATAGCCTAAAAATCTAATTATAAATAATAAAAATATTAACACACACAAATTAACCTTAGTAATACACAATTAACGTTAATATAAAAGAAAAAAAAAAAAAAAAAGAAACCCTAACCTTAATCTATAAATTATATAAATATAATATTAATATATAATAATTTATATAATATATAAATATTAAAATTTATTCAAGAATAATTGAGAGTTC
>JAXGGT010000035.1:651543-681727 GCA_035583425.1 Marsdenia floribunda | reverse complement strand
TATAAATATAATATTAATATATAATAATTTATATAATATATAAATATTAAAATTTATTCAAGAATAATTGAGAGTTCCTTAATCGAACATAACAAGTTCAAACGAACTTTTTTCGCAAAGAGCTCGATTTGTTAACAGAGCTAGTGAAGCATTTTCTTTATTTATTGGATTTTTTAAAAAATTTATATGGATTAACAAATTATTATTTTGAAAAAAAGAATCTTTTACCAATGTTCTATTTATTTAAAATAAAAATAAAATAAAATAAAACCTCTGCAAATTTAATAGCTCTAAAAACAAATGCAAATTAGAAGGAACACAACATCCAAAAACGAGAGAGACCAAAATGGTCACCATTCATGCACAGGAAGAAACTACTCTTCGAGGACAGTTAGCTTTAGTAAGAATAGCACAACAGACAAAAAACTGAAGCACAACAATTAGAAATCCTTGAACTAGAGAAAAATTTTACATCCAATTTATTTCTATATAAACAAGACGGGTGTAACTGCATCTTGCTAATATGCCGGACGAACTTGCTCCCACTAGTGCTTCCTGCTATGCCTTCTGCTGCTCTTACTCCTGCTCTTGCTCTTCCTCCTGCTCCTTTCTTCTGAATCTGATTCAGAATCGGAATAGGAGTCAGACTCAGATTCAGATGTTGAACTATACTTCCGATGTCTTCTCTTGCTCTGCTGCTTCTTTTTCTTCTTTCTCCTCCTCCTCCTCTCCTCCTCCGAGTCAGATGATGAAGTGTAACTTGTGTCACTCTCAGCAGAAGAATAATCCGACCCAGTTACTGATGATGCCCCACTGTCAGATTCAAAAACAGAAGCCTCACTATCACTACCAGATTCGGTATCTGACTTATGCTTCCTCTTGCTCTTCTTTACAGATGTTCCACTCTTTCCTTCCTTCTCTTTTCCAAGGTCGGGGTTATCTAAATCATAAGAAATAGACACCTTCATCCTCAACTTGGGGTTCTTCAATTGCTGTGTACGAGACGGTCTAGAAATGTATACTCTTTCATTCTTGCACTCATATGTCCAATGCCCAGTTTGGAAGCACTTCTGACATTGCGAAGCTGCCCCAAGAGTAGTGGTCGAACTCTTTAGGTCCTTCCTTTCACCCAACCTCACTTGTTTCTCAGTACTCATTAAATACATCTGTCTCTTGGCTTCTTTCCTTTCTTGCCATCTACTTGGCCCTTCCTCCTTCTGCCCATAGGCATTCACGTTACGTACAGCTGCAGCAGCTGCTCGTTCAGCCTGGGTTCGGCTAAGACCCTTAAAACCCGATAATGCTTGAGCCTTCATCTTCTCTGCAGCACCTTCGTCCTTAACACCCGACATCTTCTTTTTCTTTGTACAAAACCGGCACCAGCTTCAAATTCCAAATCCGAAACCTTAAAAACAAATAAATCTAGAAATTTCAGAATTTTCCTATATTAATGAACATCAAAATCAAAATCTGGAATTTTTTTTTTTTTTCTTTTTGAATAATCTAAACCCAAAGAAGATAAAATATAAACCAAACGCGGAAAGCATAAATCACTCCCCACCTTTTCAAATACTGAGATTACTAACAAATGCTAAATCTACCAGGAAAGAAATCCACCTCCCAGAACAAAACTTTCAAGCAAAATACTAACAGATACGTAAAACTACGAAGAAATCAATAGCTGCAGAAATCTAATTCCAAAAAATCTAAATAATTCCATCCACGAGGAAAAAAAAAAACGCCGACGCGAATAGTTAAATCACAAGAAAGCAGCATCTTCACAAAAACGCTAAAACAATAGTCTTGCTACATACCAGATATTCCCAGCGGCGCTACGCGGTGGCTACCTCCCCAGGAGATCAAGAGCGATGAAGGTAAAAATGTGAAAAGTTCGATAAGCTAGGGCTTCAAAGATTTTATGCTGATTATCTCAAGAGAAAATTGGGTAAGAACCGTCAATTTATAGGCTGTCACAAAACGAACGATGATTTAGTCGTTCCGTTGGCTTTTAGCGAATAGAGACTCAAATTGGCTTCTCACCCCTCATAAATTGTGAAATATCCTCCAGGCCCACCATATTTTTCCTCTCAATCAAATTATAGAAGATATTTTCAATATTTATTATTTAGTCCTTTCTATTTTCAAATTTCCACTTTTTTTATTCTTTAAAAATAAAAATTCAAAATTTTTTATAATTATTAATATTTTTTTTGAGAAATAATATTATTATTTTAATTTTTTTTTTTTTTTAAGATTAGCATTTTAATCCAACTTCACCAAAATGATATTAAAAGTAATATTTATTTTCCATAAATAAATTCTACTAGCTGATTGTCAAAAAATTTAATTCAATTGATAACAGTCTCTCACTTATGATTCGAGAAATCATAAACAGTCTCGAATCATAAAGAGATCATAAATTCAAGACACAACATAAATTCAAATTTATAAGGAAAAAAAAAAAAAAAAAAACTACAGGCTCATTGATAATAGAAAGGAAGAAAACTTCTTTATATACTTCCAAATTCACATTACACAAAGGTTCTTTCTACTTGGGGGAAAAACATCCCAAGACTAAAAGCTAAAGAAAGCTTAAGCTATTTCTTAGCTCACAAGATTAAAACCCTTTTAACTATAAAAAAGGAAACTCAAAATATTCCTGTCAGGAGGTTAGCTGCTGTTGATATTGCTGCCCCAGTGATGGCACATTGCACAATCTGTTCATGGGAATGATCATCTGTTGTGAATGCCAATGCTGCACCAGTAACTGCACCAGCCAAAGCACTGTTTTTCTGCAGCAAAATAGAAGAAAGTCTTTACTGTCATGGAAAGAGAAATGGTCACAAGATCAATCTCGGTTTAGTCTACCAGGGTACCCCCTGGAGAAGGTAATTAGACCATCTAACAAAGGTGCTTTGGCATTTACGAAGTTTGAGGATTCAAAGATGCTGCTGCAAACAAGCTATGAAAGAATAGTTTGATCAAAATTTCCAATGTAAGATTGAAGGAGGTCTTAAGATTATAACCAAAATCCACTATAATTCAAGATGGAAGGTAAATTATTACCCAATCATGAACTCCTCGAGTTTCTTTCAGTCCATAGGTTAGACCTGAATACATCCCTGCAGCCACCCCTGCATCATTGAAACAATGATCAGTTTCATTCTCTAGCTCAGTTCCACTATGCTAGATATTCATTCTGGCAGAAACTAGTGAAAGCTACCCCAATGTTTCTATCAATTTTTCCCCGAATACGGTCTCCCTTGGCCCTTTCTTGCATAAAGATGAAAGGTGGAAGTGGGACAGAAGAAAATTGAACAGCTACTTATATACACAGGCAGGAGGTAATGCAGAGAGTTTGAAGGCCACAAACACAACTCTCATTATTCATCCTATTTGGAACATTTGAGCCTTCTAGACACCACATTTTGAAAAGTGATTGGTGTTGCTACAGACGGGTGAAAATACACAGCCATTTGGAGGATATCTTGCAAAGAAATTTTGAGACATAAGGGGCCAGATTGAAAGTGCTGCACAAAGAAAGGGACTGGACGAACAAATAACAACTGAATTACTTCCTCTAACTATGGAAATAACTGAAAAATAGATGAGTATGCTTAAGGCCAACTAGCATTCTAAAGCATTCTTTTCTGTACCCAAGTTCCCAGTAAATAACCACCTCTCAAATCCCTGACACTAGGGCATCCATTCCACACTGTCATGACCTGTATCAGCTGAAGCTCATTCTACTTCAATTAAAGAAACATCTTAATCTGTAAGTTTTGGCTTACCCCATTGCATGGATTCTTTCCCTGTGCGCTTGACCTATATAGAGAAGAAAGACCAGAAGATGGTTGGTTGAGAATGCTCAATAACATAAACAAGAATGCAATTATCTATATTGCTATATACTCTTGACAGCTTTTGTGAAAATGGAAAGCCGGATGCACTAGGAAAAGCTAACATATTAATGCTCAGCTAGAGGATTATCAGCACTTGTTCCAGGACACATACAACCCTCCCCAAAACTATAAAAACACTTATGCTGTTTCTCCATATCTAGGAACCTTAAATAGCCAAGGAAATTGGCTGAATTTTAGGAGAAAAATTTCTAGCTCAGACATACCATGGCCTCAATAGTCTTTGCATTAGTTTCACCTGCAAGAATGATTAAAAGAATTAACTTAACAGGTATAATTTACTGGAAAAAAGAGTGGAAATAAGTGTTTGGAACCTCAAATTAGTTCCATTGAACCTCAAAACTACACAAGATTGTGTACATTGATCACCAATTCAGGCAGAAACATATATAGCTTACAATTAGATGAAAATATTCACATAACAAATTTCCAACAAGTAGTTATCCATATGATATCCTGGAAAGGAAACTCAATCTCACTCATAGGACTTAATGCAGGTATGAAATCTGTTATCCCCCCCACATCCATCAACAGATTCCACCAACCAATAGATGCAGAAATCCCATAAAATGATTCATGTATATCGATTCAGCTGCTAATCCCGTGATTTTCCATTTGAGAATTGTAATCATGTTCCTATTTTAGAGCATAATCCAAACCAACAGTGCTACAAATATGAAATGAAAACTGCTGGAAAATACATACCTCTAAGATCGGGAAACCGATTCCTCTTGGAACCACCGATCTCTGGTGGTTTACCAACTCCTGCATCTATTCATTTATTTACACAACAATGTGAGCACAGTTTTCTAAGGTCGCACGAAAATTTCTTATCTCCTAAAAAAAGATACGTCCAGTTTAATTTACAAAAGGAAAGAAAGTAAAATTCTCAGCCAATATATAGCCCAAAAGGTAACAAAAAACAAACACAAATTAAGGAGAATTCGTTCAGACAGCCATTTTCACCTTCAGCAGCAATGAAGTAAGACTCCCGTGCAACTGCTTGAACAGCACCAATCTGCCATGCAAAACATTCATACATAACCCCCACGTCAATCATAACCACCTTTAAGCATAAAATGTTTTATACTTAGTGATTTACATGCAAGATTTTATGATTGAAAAACCCATTCAATGGTTGAAACAAACACCAAAACAAATTGGGAGCGATAATAAAATTTAATGACCGAGAAAGAAAAACCATTCACTTACCCCAGCAGCTTTGACAAAACTTTCAGCAATACGGTTCAGCAGAGGATGTCCCAGATCAAAAAAACCATTCTTGTCAAAGCTTTTTAGCTCATCTAACAACGATCGAGTCTCCAGATTACTACTACTGCCGCTCATATTTTTCTTTCACTTCTTCCCAAGAATTAACAGTATGTGCAACTACTCCTCCAAAGAAAATTGATGAATTTCTCAGAGACTGTGTAATAATCAAGAAAGCAAACAAATCCTCACTAATATCGAAGAATACGAATTTCTTTCACTAATCCTCCTCTCCAGCTTTCACTGGGGAAGTGGACACGCGTAGAGCTGTCGCTGAACACGTGCCCCCTTTCCTTTAATGGGAATCGGGCTTCGTGGCGAAGCTTGTGTGGAAAACAGTTAAATATAGGTAAGAAATTATTATAAATGGAAGTTACTGATTTGGACATGAAAATTTTCAGAACTAATCATGTACGCAGTGACATTGGTTATTATTGTATACATATTTACTTTGTTCAAGAAATAGGCACAGGCATATCCATATCTCTTTATTAGGCAGAAGGATAGTGAAAATAAAATATTGGTCGGACAATCCAAGTTAGGGAGACTGCCAAAAAAAAACAACGAAACGTAAAAATCAGCTTTCATACCCAACAGGGTACCCTATACACAAGAAAAACAAACGCGATATTCCAAGTATTAATCCTTTCCAGTTGTTAAATTTGTGAGAAGCCAATATAGGATGACTAGTTCAAGCTCTTTTGAGTAATATCTTCCCCACCTGCATTGTATTAATGTACAACCTTCTGTAAGTTATGATTACACGGAAACAAGGAAACGTAAAACAATTTCGGCCTCAACCAACCCATTCTCTCTGACTAACACCCACAACCACCATATTTCCACGATAGAAGAAAACTATAAGGGGCAAAAAATTTTAGCACCCCACCTATCAATTATGTTCTACATAATTAGAAATGAAGTTCTAGATGCAGGATTCAAGTGTTTTTAAAAAAAATTGGAAAAAAAGGGGAAGCTATAGCTAACAAAAGTTGTACAAAAACAAGAAATACTCGGATGAAGCATGAATTAAAAGGCAGAAGCCCCCTAAAAGGGTGGTGTGCATCTACCAAGCCTTGCAATGGCACTGTACAGTATCCTTTCCCACCACTGATGCGATCCCCACAGCAACCGCCTCCTTTTTTCTTTTGCTGAACACTCTTGTACCGAAATACACACTAGGCCTGTTCCACGGAGCATCAGGAGACAATCGTAATAGTAGTAACAAACTCAATCTCCACAGGCATTATACATTATCAGGATCCATTTACAGCCATTTCCGGTGACGACTTCGGTGATATCAGTGGACAGTCATCTCCAATTGGTCCATTATTGGGACAATCATGCAAGTCCTCTGACGCTGCAGCTTGTCGGGGAGAACCACCCTCATTTTCTTTTTCTGAGCGGTGGTCTGCATCTGCACTTCTACCCGCATCACCGGGGTTTGTATGTCCTTTCCCTTCATTGCTGTTCTTACTCACATCTGATCTGGGGGCTTCAGGTTCCGTGCCTGTTGTTTTCTTACTTGGCAGTACTGCCTGACTTAAGGTTGAGCACAAGGCTGCAAAAACACCCTCATTTGGCTTTGACATTTTAGGTGACCGCTGCAACCTCTTTGGTTCAGGCTCTTCCTTCAAAGTTGATTTCCGTTTCAGGAATGACTCTACTACTCCCTCATCTTCACCAGAATTATCTGGCTGCTTTCTAGGAGGAGGTTTGTAATCTTCATCATCTTCATCGTCTTCATAGTCAACAAGTCCACCAGGCCTACACCACCAAATTAGATAAGCATAAAAGATTTAGATAAACGCAAACAAAACTATTGAAATTAACCTGTTAATGGGGAAATTGAATACCTTACGGATGGATAGCTTGAAGCAGAACCATTTGGAACAATAGGTTGAGACTGCACTCTGTTAGTATTTGGCATAGTTGCTGAAGCTGAATCTTCTTCATCACTATATAGAAAAACAGATTCACTCAACAATTCACTGACCCAACTAAAGACTGCGAGTCATCAAATTTCAACATTAACAAATTAATTCATACCTATCCTCATTAAAGTACTCCTCCTCCTCCTTCTCAAGAGCCCTCTCATCTATCCGTTTTCTAGTATCAGAAGTACTCACATGGTTTCTCAATCCTGTGCTCTCTAAGGCCTGAAAAAATTATCAGGTCACCAATAATCAGAGAGGCAAGGTATGCAACACTTATAACTGTGAACAGTACCTGTTCATATCTAACTTTCAGCGAGCGTATTGAAGATATGTTATCAAATTTGACTAATTGTTCCCAAAATGAATCAACTAGATACTTCAGTAATGTCTTCAGATTCTCCTGCACACAACATATGCATAAGAACGTAAGATGGGTAAAACTACTAACATGCATATATATAAAAGCCAATTTTAGTTGGTGGAGTTAACAAGTCCAATCCAACCCCCCAAAAATATGCTACTTCACCAGAAATGTAATTCAAGAGTGAACAAATACCTTCCGGATGTACTCGAAGAGTTCCAAAACGGCAGAATTGAGCAGATTATAACGATTTCCATTAGCAACAAAAGCATCAACGATTGGTTTCAAAATATTATTCTTCACAATATGATTCATGAGATGCTCATCCTGCAAAAAGATTTCAGCTGTTACTCGGCCATATCTTGTAATTGAAAGATACAGATGAAGCCGCATAACCTGAGATAGACTTACAATAGATATATGGGAAATTTATATAAGAAAAAATTCAATCCAAATTGATTAGTAACGGAATGCGTAAGTACTTTGCAAATGGACACTACCACATCTTCCTACTCATCTTAGTTCTCCCAAAGAACCTCAGTCGATTATGCATCTTCATGTCACATACAGTAGAAACATATAAATAAAGAAATATAAATTAACCTGAAAAGCAGCAGTTAGGGTTGGGAAAGAAGAATTTTTGAGCAAGTATTAATCATCTTCACAAAAGAGCAAGAATGAAGTATTTATAAAACTAGTTTCCGAAAATTTTATTCCTCAACTCAAGAAGGAAAAATGTCAAGAGTTTGTAACAAGATGATTTATTTAAGAGTTTCTTCAATTCAGAAAACAGTTCAAAATATCTTGTAGGGGATGTCTCCTGAAAAATAATACAAAATGAAAGATAGATAACATCACAAGGTAGACAATTAAGGAAATATCAAATGCTTGTTTTCTCATGTCCAATAACAGAAGCCTTTCAGTATCTAAATCAGAAAACCCTAGAAAGTAGAAATAACATCAAACAAGATGCTTTATCAACAAACGGAAATCTTGATAATCTAAAAAAAATTATCAAACTGCCTCTATATCTTCTAATGAATCTAGCATATAAAGAGTACTTCCATGACAATAGATTAAAAAAGGAGGAAATTCTCGAAATTACCAATTAGGATGCCATAAAGAATTTCAACTGCATAAAGACATCTCAAATAAATTTTTTTTTTTGTTTTTGAAAAAAGACTTACATTGCGGGCAATGAGAGTTCTAATGAATCTAACAGCTGCTACTACAAGATACTTTTCTCTTCGTCGTGTCAGAAACAGAACTTTCTCAATCGCATTGTTGAGTAGAAAATTGCACCTGCAGACACAAGTAAAAAAAACAAATAACAAAACAAAATCCAAGTGTAATAATAAGATGCAATCAGAGAAAAAGTTACAAGGATATTACTTTATTCTATACGGATGGTGCAAAACACAAAAACATAGCAGATCACAAATGTTCAATAGAATTTCAGGCTTCACGCTGCTTTGGTTCCCAATTACTCCATCAGATCTTGCAGATTTACTGACAGTTTGAGCAGCAGTATCTGTTGGGCATGAGGATGTTATAACGTCAATCAGTTGAACCAAGTGCCTCTCATAGAAAATCTCAATGATAGTTTCTTTCTGCAACAACAACATATAAAACAATTAGAATGAGTCATATAATTCTGAAGCATAATAGAAAATAAAAATCCCAGAACCATGCAGAGATTGCATTCTGCATAATTCAAGACCATACATCCTAAAATCCCAACAAAGTCAAGCAAGTGTCTATTTCACCAAAGAAAGAATTATATGTTTTTCAGCATTATTAGTTTCATCCACCCCAAACAACCTCAAAGACAGATACTCCACATGTCAAATTATGTCAGAACCATAGCATGAAGCCTCAAGGCAGAGAGCACTGCCTCTTAAACCTATAAAAATGGAAGTTAACATGCAGAGGATGAACATTTGAGCCATCATTTCCGGTTTCTAATTTAATTAGATATTGATGCCATTTGACAACAACAGATTTGAAAATAGGCTTAGGAGAGGGACGGGGGGGGGGGGGAAATCACACAAGAAATTACATCACTTAGCAGTCATAGTTGAACCTGCTAGTATGCCCCACTCTAGAAAAGATTAAGCGAAATATACAGATATTCGCTAGATATAAGTAACACACCTGTGATCCGGATGCAGAGGATGCATAAGAATCCATAAGATTGCGAAGGATTTCAAGAAATTGACAATGCATATCATCCTCAAAATCTGTTAGCATACCTTTCACCTGGAAACAACAATATTTCTAGAGCATGAGACTCCTTATCCCACACAACTGCCCATTCTTTACAATATTTTTATTGGTGTCAAGATACAAACATTGTACAAAATACTCTTTATCTATCAGAAATAAAAGAACCTTATCATTAGTGGGGAAGGGTGAAGTGGCTGATAAGAGATATATTAGAACTACATTCTAATCATTCTGCAGATCAATGTATCGTATGTCTGAACAGACACTAAATGGATAAAACAACAAAATTTAATGATATTCAAAAGTATCAATGCATCATTAGGCTTAATACCCCAAAGTTTTAAGGGGAAAAACATAGCACGAACAAGAATCTTTACTAAATTTTAGGATATGAAACCTATCTAGTACACAATTAAGAATGAGTTGATAAAAAACTTAATACCACTAATTTCAAATAAAAATATATTGAAATAGGAATCATCGATAAATTTATGGGAAATCAAACTTACACAGTACACTATTAAGAATGAGTTGATCAAGAGTTTAAGGTGGTCAAAAATATAAAATGACTATAACAGAAAAGAAAAATAAAGACCACACTAATTTTTATTCAGGGCTAGAATTCTTATTTCACTGCTTACTGAAGATACTTTAAGGTACTCTTACATCATGATAATCATGATTGAACTAAAAGACATGTAATATAAACATTTTGCCATAGAAGCTTTCATAGTATAAGGTAGCTCAAACACCAGTTCACTTCAAGAAAGCTTAAAACCATTAGCTCCAAGAAAAATAAAACAACCACAAAGCACAGTAGACCTTGTTTGAGATAAATGTATAATCACTCACATAAACCATTGAACTCATGCAATACTCACCAGAAGTCCAAAAAGAGGGATCCCTTCCGGACGAATTACATAAGAACGCAAAAGGTTTGGATCTTGATTCAAAAACAAAATAAGGATGTCTGTCCTGCATCAATTACATCCATCCATTGTAAGAATTAAGTCTCATGGAAACAAAAACACAGTTTGGGAAAAATAAAATTAATATTCAACAACAACATTATCATGATTAATTACCCTGTCAATACAAGCTTTTTATCACGACACTGAAGAACATCAGCTACAATGTCGAATATGCCTTCATTAACTAGATCCCTACAAGGATTTAAGTATTAAAAGTTATGAGTAACACCAGAACACAATGAAAGGAACCACATAGAAAAATTTCACAGGTAACAAGTTAGGGAATACCGATATAGCCGGAGCTGATGCATCATCTGCAAGCTCTTAATCAAGGTACAGAATTCGTGCAAAAAGAGTACCTATTTGCATGATTGGAAAGATCAGTGTTGTACCTGCAAGACTGATATTACAAGGCAAAAATGCCTTCCTACTGTTCCAAATTGTCCCCTTACTATTTTATTATATACAATAGTTGATATTCATAAGGAAAAAAATGAAAATAGAAAGCCCAAATGCAAATATTCCAAAAATTTCACAATGCCTGCATGCATCCATCTACACAAGAATGTGAGATTCTAGAGAGACACAGTTGGGGAGCATTATTAGAACATCTGCTAATGTAGAACTGTATTAATAGATTGGCTAAATGGAAATTTCCACACAGAAATCACTCCACAAGATCCCTGGGTATTATAACCAATAGATAGATTGACTCATATAGAACAGGAAAGGCAGGCTGATAATACAAAAATGAATGTTAAGTTTATGCATAATACAACAATTCGGAGCACTTGAGAATGTCCAAAAACAAAACAGAAATGTCTTTTCTAATTTACCAAGTTTTTCTTTGATTCAGCTGAAGTTGATGACGATTTCAATCTAGCAAATAATTCTTGGATGAAGGCATTGTCTTCCTTCAACAAAGAAACAACCTAAAATACAGTAGAATAGTCAGGGCATCCAAGAAAGGAAGAAAAGAAAAAAGGCTGAAAATTAATAAATAAAATAAAATACCCTTCCAATCTTACAGTTGCGTTGTTTGAATGAATTATACTATTAAGATTTGCAACAACAGCTTCATCCAACACTCTTGGCAGAATAACGTCCTAAAACCACAAGACGAAAACCAAAGATCAGTAAAAAAAAATAAAAGATAACCAAAAAAATTATGCAACAATAGCTAAAGGGTTACCTTCAAATAACCAACTCTATATGTTTGATGAATCTTCGACAGAACATGAGGATCTTTGATAGGAATAGCCTAGAAAATGAGCAAACATGAATCAGAAGGGCGAATAGAAGTTCCACCACAAAAGAATAAGGTGGAGAGCAAAGTAGATTAACGATTACATACCTCCTTGAAGACCACATGCTCTTTTAGAAAATCACGATGATGAATATGTGATTCATCTGGATCATCTGCATAAACCAAATTTAGAAGAATATCCATCACATACCACAATAACAAATTTCAAAAAACCCAACAATCAAAGACCAATAATAAGCCTAGGATTTCAGTTGATCAATAGATATAAATCTCTTGCTTTTTTCCCCAATATTCTGATTCCTTAGCTAAATTAGTTATGGGACAGTTATACTGAAAACAAGCGTTGGATGGGTCCCCTTTTACCCAGAAACATGACTCAGAATTCAGTGTTTCTTTCTCAGGCATTTTGATAACACATCAATTCTAAAACTGATACAAAAAATATTACAATAAGCAGATAACATGTTATCCATGAGCAAAACACACTTAAAGGCCAGATTCCACCAAAACTTCTCAGTATCCAACAAAAGGGCGTAATACAACCATCTTTTCTAGCATCCGGGAATTAATGAGCAGGGGCAAGCAGCGGTAACAAATATGGTATCTAATACTGAATATGTGAAAAATGCACTCCCACTGATCACCATACATCAATATATTATTTCCTCGGCTTTTTATTTAGCAACATTGATTTTAAGCATTTCCATTATCACAGAGGTAGAACAAAAGCACAAATGTGATCAGATTTAATAGAACTGTGAGAATAGTATACAACATTAGCACTAGAAGAATAGCTAGGATAAGCAATAAAAACCTGGAAGTTTACTAGGAATTCAGATGCATAACAATAGGTTAAAAGGATTTTAAGAAGGCATATCGATTTAGCTGAAAAACTGGAAAAAAAAATGTATGCAACTCACATTCCAAGCATCCAATGAGATCCATGATGTACTCATCCCCAAAAATCTTCTCAAAAATCTGGGGGCTATTCAGCAGAACTGTGATAGAAACAGTTGAGGTTAAGGAACCAGACAGCATAGCAAGACAAGCGTAAAGGTTGAAGAAGTAGAATGTACTGACTAATTCCTCTGACGATTTTAAATATCATATGCAGACCATCAATGTTCTCCAAGTCTTCACAGATCCTGAAGAGACCCATCAACTTCGGAACAAAATCTTGCTGCAACAAGACAACGTTTCCGAAAATTAAATTTTGTGAAACTGATGAATTCAACATAACTGAAAAATGCACACGCGTATAGATCAGCAAAAGAAACCAGAATAAATATGCATAACAGCATGAGCATTCAAAATTCCTTTAACAACCTCTATTCTCAGTTTCCTAGTTGAGAAGAAGCAGTGATAGTCAAACCCATATTTCTACATAAAAGCTCAGCACACATACTAAATTATATAGATATGAAAAATAGTTAACAGAAAAGGAAAAAAAAAAAACACATAGTACACATATAAAGTAAACAAACACAATGAATCAAGGCAAAAGGAAATTAGCTACTCTAAAAAATCCCTTCCACATTAATATTCATGAACTTCTAATGATAAACAGTTGGATCAAACAAGAGAAAAAGCTTACATCATGCAGTAAGAGATCTGTCACACGCAATTGATCAGCAATTCCACTCTCAGATATAATCTGCAAAATCACAGGCCAGTTATTCGGTGTGTATAATGGTACAATTGGCTAAAAGAGCCCCCCATAAAATAAATAAACAGTCAAAAAGGGTAACATCCTAGAAAAAACAGAAAACAAATAGAACAAGCACACAGCAAAACCAATAGAATAGTCTTTAGAATTTCTACCGGCAAATATGTGACCTTAGGCGAAATCACTATCTCCACTTGACTGCCATTCTCACAGGACTGACTATTGTTGTAGACAGCCCATGACATGCTACAGAGCTTTCACTCACAGCCAAACTTAACCCTCTATTGCATTAATAGGTAAGTATAAGATCTCTCTTTTTAATAGGACTAGAATTAGATTACACAAGTTTCCAACATGCAATACGATTACAGCAGATAGTCATCATTGAAATTTACTCATGAAACAGGAAAACTAAAAAGACAAAAGTATTTAAAAATAATGCAAATGTCTCATTTGCTTACCTAATAAGCTATAAACCTTAAACTTTATACTAGGTCACAAGATGATAAGTACAATACCCCTTCCCCCCCCCCCCCCCAAAAAAAAAAAAAGAAGTATTAATAAAACAAAAAACACCTACCAACTGGTTAAAAAAGAGAGTAAATGGGTACAATTTCAAGTTTATAATAATGAAACAAGATGAGTTAAAAGGTCAACAAAGAATACAGAGGATGAAACCACATCATGCAACTTTTAGAGGAGTTTATCCAAAAAAAAAAATTAGCAGAAGTCATGAAGACACCAAAGTATACCTTGAGTATTAAAGGTAGTGTGGATAGTTCAACTGGAGGCAGCTCCCTCAATTCACTGTTGACATTGTGAAATGTCTCACCTAAAATCACCAAAATCAAACAAACAAATGAGAAGAGATCATTATCTGTTGGCCTGCAACAGCTTTGCAGCATTCTTCAATTTGGTACACGATACACTACCATGTATAACACCCAAAATATATCAGGACAACAGGAAGCATTCTGGAAAAATAGAGAAGTAATGAACACCTTACACACTATGTAAAAAATAACTTTAATATTCTTAGGCAGTCGAAACTTACTTTTTCTATCTATAAAGCGACCAAAAGCCTTCCAATATTATACTACAATGAGCATATAACAATACACTAGCACTTGAAAACCTCTGCCTAAGCCAAAGCAGGATTCCAAACAACTGTGTATGTAAGGGCAAAATCACATGTATCACAACCCCAAAACAAAAATGATAGTTTCACAAAAAAATTTACTGCATGATTCAGCACTTCTTTTTAAAAATAAATAAATTACAGCTTCTCTAGTCTAAAAGATAAAATTAAGGTTGTTAAACATTAATCAGAGAGGAAAAGAACACACAAGATTCTCAACATTATGTGAAAAACAAAGTTCAAGCATTTGATGATGGCTGATGTGTTTTGGATAGATCTAATAACTGGTCCAGAAGACACAAAGAACAAGCAAGCCAAGAATATTTAAAAAATATAAAATAAAAAATAAATAGTTAATTAAAAAAATAATAATAATGAACTAAAACCATTTTCTTTAAGATAGCAGGTGAATTGACAGAACGTTTAGGATGTAACTGGAGAGATAAATCCAATGAAACATTAACTGGAGAGATAAATCCAATGAAACATTCCTTTTACTTGATATAGCTCCAAAAAATCTGCTTAAATCATAATAAAGTGGTAAAAAACCTATAACAATCGATCAACATATTCTCCATTTGTCTACACAAAATCAATGATCATCGCCACCCAACAAGAAGTTTTGAACATGAAAAGTTAACAGCACTCACAGTGGCATACACGAGTTCAAGAAACACTAATTACTCATAGGAGCAGAAGTTTCAAAGAGGACATACTATTCAAAGCACTGAAATGCATATTCCTCTGTACATTGCATATTTGGTCCCTACACAAGATTAGGTCATCATTTAGAAGTACTGATAGTCGAGTAATAATCATAGAGAATGTGTCGTAAAGTTGATAAAAGGAAATGCCCAACTATGTCTTCCAAAATACCATATGTAAGAGCATCCTGTTGTTTCCTGGAAACTAAGTGCCAATTCTGTTGCATATTCTGGATCCCTCCAAGAGATAATTGTATCTAAAAATTATAACAGCGTGAGAAAGCAACAGTGGAAATGTAAAAGCATAAAAGTTTAGCCAGCTCTGACAGAAAGCTCATTAAATAAGAATACCTTCTTGTTTACGATAAATATCATCTGAACTTATCCGGTGCAAGAGTAATGTCTCATTGTCTTCTTCGTCAAGGACAAATAAACCTGGCTCCTCTGATCTCTGCATTTTAATTCAAATTTTTCAGCAAGAAAATAGTAATGATACTAAAGAGTCAAGGGTAAAACGTCAATATCCATGTTGAATAGATAAACCAGTAATACACTACACATCAAGGAAAATGACAGACCTCTAAATAATCAACAGTGACGTGCCCAGTTCCTTGGTCATCCCACTTCCCATTATCATTCAGACGATAGACCTTAACGCGCTGAAATTAAATTTTAAATAAAAAAAATGAATTAATATTTATCAAAAAAAACATAAGCGTTCAATTGTACCACCATTCCCAGAAAACCAAATAATAAAGAGAGTTCTGTTGGATATCTTGTACATAGGGACAGAAAAGGAACACGTGAACTGTCCAGCAACTGCTTGGACGAGAATCAAATCTATGATCTTGTACTTTTGCTTGTATTTATTGTCCACTACCTTTTATTTCATTTTCACCCAAAGAGAAAGAGTAGAATACTCCATATTGTTCAGGAGGCCTCTACTCCCGCAATCACACTTGGCAAAGGGCATAAAACAGAGATTTGGACTTATGACTGCACAAGGCTAAAGATTCTACTTTTGTAACTTCAAAGACTAAGCATGGTGCCAGAACAAGAAATAGAGAAACAAACACTCATTTTTCTAATCTTGACACGTCTTTTTGTTCAGAAGACCTATCCTTAATCATATTTGTAGAGGGGAATAACATTTCTCTACAATTCTGATCTCAAAGATTAAAGTTTCCCTATGTAAGTAAAAAGACAATACATAGTCCCGGAACAAGAAATAGAGAAAATGAATCATTTTTCTGATTTTTCCAAATAAAACAATTTTAAAGACTGTGTAGAAGCTGGGTCCTGTAAAATCATTTTAACCACTACAACTCTTATAAGCATCTTCCATTAAACTTCCATAGATTTAAACCCTCTTTGAAAAAACTGCAGAGTAACTCCTTTAAGGTGGCCAAAAGTTCATTCACAAAGACAATCCTAAAACATTAACAGACACCTATCCAAGTGCAAGACATTCCATTAGTGATAATATCTGTTTAACACTGGAAGTTGCCATTACCAGTTATTAAGAGAAGCTATGTTACATTATGTAGCTGATCTCTTTCATTGTTCATATCTCTAGATTACTCAGTAATTAACCTAATAAAGTTGAGAAAGCTCTTCTCATCTTCTTCAGTTAAAAAAATGATTCATTCACAGCTTTTGCCACTTTGTTAAAGACTTCATTCCCAACATATAACCATTTCCTCCTATCTTTAGTCTAACTAGTATATAATAATAATAAGCAAGTGTTACAGTGACTGAATATATATCGTGCAACAGCCAAAATCACTTTTGATGATAGAGACTCAAGCCAATAAGATTAACAATGTTTGATCAGTAGCATTGGCAAATAAGATGCAACTGTTCCACTGCAAAATTTAAAATTCAAGCAGATCCTGATAAACAACTGCCTTGCAACCATGCCGAATGAATGAGAGTGAATTCTTGCAAATTCAATCAAACAAATGGTTTCTTAAAGAGGTTATGCAACTAACAGTCAAAACAAACATTCCAACGCAAAAACTACACCAATATATATATATATATATATATATATTACCCGAATATCGTGCTTCCAAGATCATTTTCTTGCATAATAAATCAATTAGCGGCTAGATATTACAGTTAACATATCAACTCAGGAAACTAACAAAAAAAATGAAGAACATATAATTCAGCCCATCTCTCAGCTGACTAAGTGCAACTTAAAGTAAGAACTTGCTTATGGACCTTGAGATATCCTCGGTCACTGAATTTGTCCCCAAAAAGACTACAATCATATACAAATTCATACAAGCATAAACAATGCATACTCAACACAACAAAAGTGCAGAAAGCAAGACACGAAGATAAAGTACCGATGTGAGCTCAACCTAACAGGGGAAATCAAGATTATGTAAAACGTACTAAAAAAAAAAAAAACAAAAGTACCTGCATCGAATTATTATTGGCGCCGGGTGATTTTTCTTGGGCACCCATAGAAAACACTTCACTATTCACAAAGTCAGAATTCACTGCAGGAACTGCAGATGAATTGAACTGAAGCAGCAGAATTTACTGGTATTAGCAAGTGAAAACTAGGGTTTCAATTGCGAAACAGAAGAACGAAAAATATTAACTCGGGAAAAAAATAAAGATAAAAATAAAAGGTCCAAAGAAGTACACTCAAGGTTTGCCTTAACAGGGATCAATTATTAATAAACCCTAACCGCCATTGAAATTATTGCTCGCTACGCAGAGTCTCTCTCTCTTCCCTAGAGCGCTCGCTCGCTCGCTCGCTCTTTCCCCCCCCCTCTCTCTCTCTCTGTCTCCCCCCCACTTTCTCTCTCTTCTTTTTATTCTTTTCTGTGGAGTATTCTCTGTGATCGACCTTTGGAAAACAGAAAGTACTATATCAAGGCTAATTGCCGATAACGCCCTCAATTTTTCATTATAATAACGGGTAATGCCACTGAGCTCGCCTTAAAATTTAAAATTGTCCCGTAATCAATTTAATTATGATGTCTTATTTTATAAAGTCTTGATTTTTTACCCCGAAATTTCCATGCAAATATCATTAGTCAATTATTACGTCAACATAAATTTTTATTTGAAAAATTCATCCTACTTCATATGCCTATCGTTCGAATAAATATATTTTTATATTTTATTTTTAAATAATCAAATTTTTAATTTATTTTTTATTAGATAAACAGTCCTTTAAATTAAATTTTAGTAATTTTTAACTATAAAAAATATAATTTTATTAAGATTTGAATTAATTAATGAGATAATAAATGATAAATATATATATATATATATATATATTTTTAAGTATTTAAATTATAACAAATAAAAATTATTAATATTTAACAAAAAATACCTTTTTATATAATAAAAAATAAAAAAAAAATTTTATTATCTAAAAAAATAAAATAAACAGTCGAATGATTAATTTTCCTTTTGTTTCATTAAAAAAATATATTATTCATCTTTGCTACGTTCTAATCTTTCTTTAAAGTATACTTTTAAAAGTTAATATAAAATTTTCTAAAATTTAAAATAAATAGTATTTTAAAAATGTTATGAAAATTTTACAAATTAAATATTTAATTTGTAAATGTGTTTAATCTATCTTTTAATTTTGTAAATAATTAATAATATGTTTGATATTTTTATTTTACTTTTTAAATATAATTATTTAAAGTAAAATTATTTATAATTTTTATTCAGCTAATCGAATTAAATTATTGATTAATAAGATCATAATCAATTGATAGCAATCTTACTTATGATTGAAAATGTCATTAATTCGAGATATATTAAAAATAAAAGTATTTTTAAATTAAAAAAATAAATTATTAATGAATCTACAATGTCATAATTCAATTTTATAATTTTTTATTTTTTGGACACGAGTGATTTTTTTTTTTTTTTTAATTATTGGTAAAATTACCATTATCACCCTGTTTCTTGTCCAAGGAAAGGCACTTAATCAGTTGCGATGATTCCACTTTTGGAAACATATATCCATTGCCACGTCAGTTCGGTGTATTATCCACGGGATCCCCTTTTACAACTCCACAGTCCACACTCACCCAGCTGAAGAACGCAGCAAAAGAACCAAAAACAGGAGTTCCATTTTTTTTTTTTTTCCGCGAAGGAGCCATCAATGTCTCTTTATAGACCTCAATGTCACTTCACGTTTCAATCAAATTATTCATTGACGCCGTTGAATCTTCGTTTCTGTGGTTTACGAAGAGAGATCGCCCGGTTTTCAGTTTCACAGTTGAAGAATCGTCAGGAGTTTCGTGATCATCGGGCAGTATTTCTTTCGAGAAAATCGGGATCGTGTATTTTAAAGGTATCCGCGTCTGATGGTGACAGTGGAACTCATTCGAAGTCATTTGATTACGATCTTGTCATTATTGGTGCCGGTGTTGGTGGCCACGGTGCTGCATTGCATGCTGTGGAAAAGGTATATAATAAATATATTTGATGGGCTTGAGCTAAGTTTAGCGGTCTCTGTCCTTGTAGTACGAGAATTTATGGATTACATTGCTTGATTGCTGCATATTGGAATGGATTCGAGTTGTGATGACTATCAATTGTAATAATAATTAGTCATCTATCGGATTAGACCTTTATGAGGAGAAAGTTGCAACTTTGTAATTATTAATGTCTTATAACGGCATGGGAATATCCAGATCCTAACGTATACTTTTTATTTGCACCTTTGAACTTGAGAACACTTTGACCTCAAGTGGAGTTTTGTTACTTTTATTATCAGTTTTCATTTGGACAGGGAGAAAGCATCACCAATTGCCGTCAATGATTATATATATGGGTTTAGATACATAGATATTCTTGGGTTCTACCGTATGCCTGTTGAATATATGTTCTGAAGTGCCTTAGTTGCATTTTTCTTTTCTGTATATTGTCTTGAACTTGATGCTTTTCATAAGTAATAATCATACACACAGGGTCTTAAAACAGCAATTATTGAGGGTGATATGATGGGCGGAACATGTGTAAACAGAGGTTGTGTTCCTTCAAAAGCTCTTCTTGCAGTAAGTGGCAGGATGCGTGAACTTCAAAATGAGCATCACCTAAAGGCTCTAGGTCTGCAGGTAATGTAAAATAGGGCATGTTTCTAGTGCAGATAAACAGTTAATTTCCTGATACAGCTGCAGATATGCCACTTTGTTCTATTACTTCATTCATTTGAACTCGGAGGTACAATTTAAGGATGTTTGTCATTGTATCTCAAACTCAACGTGAACAATTTGAGATTGGTGGAAACATTATGGTCTCTGACTTTTCTTGTTTCTATTATATTGTTTAGTTCTAATTTTAACTATCTGCAGATAATTAAGATTTACCAGTCTTGTTCTAAATTCTCACGATTTCATATGGCATCATTGGCATGCTTTCACATGCCCCCTTACTTCTTATCATCTTACTATAATGCAACAAAATATTAGGTTTCTGCAGCTGGATATGACAGACAGGCTGTTGCCGACCATGCAAACAATCTTGCATCAAAGATCCGTGGTAACTTAACTAATTCTCTGAAAGCACTGGGAGTAGACATTTTGACAGGATTTGGCTCAATTCTGGTAAGTCATGTGACCTTTATGGTGCTGCCATCCTGAATGCATTTCAGGTTGACTATCCAATTAGAAAAAGGTCAACTACGTTTCTCAAACGTTTTATCAAACCCTTCATTGTTCGGGGAATTTAGACAATTTATCTACCTACGGGTATATCAGGGTCCTCAAAAGGTCAGATACGGAAAACTTGGATCTTCTGACAATGTTGTTACTGCAAGGGACATTATTATTGCAACTGGATCTGTTCCCTTTGTTCCCAATGGTATTGAAGTCGATGGTAAACTTTTGAACCCCTCTATTCTTGTAGTTGTATGATCAGTTTTGCTTTTCTTTTAAGTTGATAGAATATGGTTTAACAACATGTGATAATATTTATTCGTTAGCTTCCATCCATTGAGATTCAAAGTCTCCTAGAACACTGTTCTTTTGTATAGATTATTTACATTTTGCAGACATGCTTACTAAGGACATGCTCTGGCTTTAACATTGGGCTACTTACTTTCGCTGTTTGCTACCCGTAGAGAAGACGGTTTTTACCAGTGATCATGCTCTAAAATTGGAGTTTGTTCCTGATTGGATTGCTATTGTCGGGAGTGGCTATATTGGGCTTGAATTTAGTGATGTGTACACAGCACTGGGTAGTGAGGTATCTGCTATTATTTTTTCCTATAGTTTTTTGGTTTCATTTTGACGCAATCATTCATTCTGAAATTAATGTGAGATTTGATTGGCTCCTTACATTCCCTTCCAGAACTGAAGGAACCTCTCTCTAACTTTGATGTAAGTTAATCTGAAGTAATCTTAGTGGCAGGTCACTTCTGGTTTCTCATTTAGTTCAATCTAAAAAGTGGTGAGAAATAATTTTTTATATTTACTGGGTTTTGGTGGTATTCCACAATTCCTAGATATGACCTAAGAATGTAAAGATGGGAAGAACCATGAAACCTCTGGTTATTCTTTTATAGAAATCGAAGTTCTACACTCATACAACACTGTTCTCCCCCAAAACAAGGTTATGCGATTATTTTCTTCTCCTCATTCTTATCTCCATTTTTTTTTTTTTTTTCCTTTTTGAGAGAGAGAGTGAAAGTGTTTGTGTGAAGTATTGTATTCTTTACTTTTGGACAAGCTTTGAGATAGATTTTTGCCAATTAGTGTCTGACAATCAATTAGAAGTCCTGTAAAAGCTACAGTGATGTATTGAACTAAAATTTGAACAGGGAACGATTGAATCAAAGCTGCTTGTTCTCCTCTGAAGTTACTTAAATCTATATTTGTCAGATTTCCCTCATTTGCCTTTTTTAGATAGTTTTGGAGTGGCAACACACATGCCATCCATTTATCTTCTCTTTCATTCTTATTTTCTCTATTCATACTCTTGTAATGAAGTCAAATTCCTAAGTTGACTTTATCTCTATTACTCAGGTTACATTTATAGAAGGTTTAGATCAGCTTATGCCTGGTTTTGATCCTGAAATTGGCAAACTAGCTCAGAGGGTGCTAATTAACCCACGGAAAATTGATTATCACACCGGTGTTTTTGCAACCAAGGTTATGCATTTTAATTTCTTGGAATTGTCATGGAGCACATAGTTGATTCGTTGTATTGATATGCTCTAGTTGTTCTCATAGATAACTCCAGCAAGAGATGGCAAACCAGTCATTATTGAGCTTACTGATGCCAAGACTAAAGAACATAAAGATACTTTGGAGGTAATTGGTTCGATGAAATCATGGATTTTCTGAAGAAATAAAATCTGCTTTTGTGTCATAGTCTCCATGTTCTGGGTTATTCTTCCATTTACACTTCCAGGAAACATATCTCATGAAATGAGAACTATATACTGAAAGAATACTTCCTTAATATATTGCAGTCTACCGAGTCATTGTCAGATCCTCTTGTAAAAATTGTTAACAAAACTAGATATTAACTCTTCACCCCCACCCACCACCCCCTTCCGTGATAAAAAAAAAAAAAAAAAACGAAGAAGAAGAAGAAAGAAACATCCAAAAATATATTTTGTAGACAAGAAAGTTTAAAGAATGATTTTCTAATTTCTAACAATGTTGCCATTTCTGTGATAGGTGGATGCAGCACTAATTGCAACAGGAAGAGCTCCATTTACTAAAGGTCTTGGGTTGGAAAATGTATTTCTCTGTACATGAGCATGTTTAGAGTTCACTTATGCAACAATTGTTTCAGTAGAGTGTTGGTGAATTTTGCAGATAAACGTGGAGACACAACGGGGTTTTGTTCCAGTAGATGAGCAGATGAAAGTCAAAGATAAAGATGGAAATCTGGTGTTTTATAAGATCCTGTTTAACTGGATCTGTATTCCTTATTGCTGTAGGCTTTTAATGATTAGTCCTTTTATCATTAGGTTCCTCACTTGTATTGCATTGGTGATGCAAATGGCAAGATGATGCTGGCTCATGCAGCAAGTGCACAGGGAATTTCAGGTAGGTGGTATGCCTTGTATTTCCTATTTTCTTTCATCTTCTCTGTTTTCCTCCAACCATTTATCTGATCTATTTTTATAGTTGTTGAACAACTAACTGGAAGAGATTATGTGCTTAATCATTTGAGCATCCCTGCTGCTTGTTTCACTCATCCCGAAATTAGTATGGTTGGATTGACAGAGGTACTTCACGTATTCATTTCCTAAGAACCTTTCAACAAGATTGAAATTTCCTGTCCATTTTATTCATGCAACTGATTGAAGCCTCGGGCTTCCTGCAAGTAACTGACATGAATACGAGAATTTCTCAGAGATATGAAACTCAAATCCTACTTTTGCAGCCACAGGCAAGAGAGAGATCTGAAAAGGAAGGGTTTGAGATAAGCATTGCAAAGACAAGTTTTAAGGCTAATACGAAGGCTCTTGCCGAAAATGAAGCAGAGGGATTGGCTAAGGTTATGTATAATTTTTTTTGCACTTAATAGTCCTGTGCCTGGTAGCACACTGATTGTATTAATGTATAAAAAGACGTGGCCATAGTTATTTTGATTTGACATACATCTCATATGTTTTATTATGCAGCTAATTTATAGTCCTGATAATGGTGACATCCTTGGAGTTCATATTTTTGGATTGCATGCAGCAGACCTAATTCATGAAGCATCAAATGCCATGGCATTGGGTACACGTATTCAGGTCAGCATATATATATATATCATGGCCCTGCTACTAGACTTCCTGCCTCAGCTGCTCCCATGTAGTACCGCTTTAAGTAGCCTTTGGGGTATCTGGTTTCCTCTGCTTAGGAAGTCAGTCATGGCAAACTTGTGTTCCCTGCTTGTTTAACCTAACAAATCCAAAGATCATGGGGTATGCACTCGTTTACTTGCTTTGTTTGCAGGATATAAAGTTTGCGGTTCATGCACACCCAACCTTGTCAGAAGTTCTTGACGAACTTTTCAAATCAGCTAAGGTTGTCCTATAACTCAGGTGACAATTTATATTAAAAGCAAATTGATCAGATTAATCCTATTGAATAGCGCACAAGTCAATTTCCCCTGATAGAAGGGCACATATCTACCAGTTGTTCAAAATCTAACACTTCCATTCAAATACACATTCCATTGGTTTCTACAACTTGAAAATATCTGTGCTTTATTTCTTGCCCAGGTAAGTCTTCATCCAAGGAAGAAACTAATTAGAGAACCTATTGCTGTTTAACAATTTGGAGATCTCAGGGACGAAACATTAAAATCGATGATCTGGCGTAGACCAAATGATTGGAGTGTAAACAGACCAACACTGATTCAAAGAGTCCGATCTAGTCTGCTGACGCACCGTCTAGAGAGTTTGGAAAATGTCGTATGAATGTATTTTGGAGAAGTGAATTGATGTGGCTCAGAAAATGCTCTTACATTTGTTTTGCAAATACGTTCTTATGTAGCTATGAATCAACAAGTTAAACTAGTAACTTTACCACTTGACACAATCACAATTGAGGTGTTTAACCAAAGAAAAACAGAACAGTACGGAGCAATGGTAATGACCAGGCAGGAAGGGTTAAACAATTTGTGATCCAACGATGAGGGAAAGGGAAGAAGAACCACAGGAAGACAACAGATGGGTTATTATCTAACCTAGCAAAACCAGAAAGCCAGTAAACACTGCTACAACCATTTAACACCACAATCAATTTCCAACAAAAAGGCTACGCAGACAACCATATCGTCAGAGACAACTACAGCATTCTTTTAAGTGTAAAGTTCACGATCACACCATATCAAAACCAAACACAAACTAACTAGCATGCTAATTCACAAAGTTGAGAGTCAAATTTGTAGCAAGAAAATGCAGGTTAACTTGGTAATATATAATAGCTATTGTTGCACTAATCAAAGACTTGATCCTGTGCTAATAGAACATAGAACTAATACAAAAAATTCAACTACGGCTTTCGAAACCAAGCCAACACAGGCAAGCAAATATATATAAGGTGGTATCCTTTAGGGAAAAACTCTCAACATGATTGAAGGTCAATTAATACAAAATAAAGTTCTGATTAACTAAAAGTTGAAAAAAAGGAAAGAGAGTAAAATATAAGTTCCCAAATACTAAACTCTCGTTTTTTTAAAAAATCTACTCTTCCTCAGTTGCAGCTTCGTCACCCTTCTTGTTATGCTTTCTAGCATACCTCTGGTTCCGCAAGAACTTGGGATCCATCTGATAACGATAATAATAATAATAATAATAATAACAAAAATAAGATCAATATCAACTAATTCGGCAACAGTGAAAAGTTAGGAGAAAACAGAGGAAATAAACGAACCCCTTTGGTGGAGGTGTGGCGGTGCTTCCTGGGTTTCTTAATACCATTCTTGTGAGCCTTGTAGGACTGGTTATGGGCAGTGTGATTCTTCGACTTAGCCATTGTTATTGGAGCTGTAGGAGATAAAATAGATCTATCAGAACATCGAATTTCTACGAAGTAAAACTTCAAACATCAAAATTCTCGGTTTATAGGACAAGAATACGAGAAATGGAAGCTGAAATTTACCTGAGTTTCGCTGCGGTTCTGCTTGGTTGAGCCGGCGATGAAATTTTGCAGACTAATAAGGTGCAAACGGTTTAGCTTCTTTATATGTTGAGCTAGGAAACCCTAGTTTTGGAAGAAGTCCTCGTGAGCAATGGACTGACACAAATGGGCCGTCGTTTAGTTGGGTCGATGCCCATATTATCTTTGGATAATTAATTGCCATTTCCATTGGCCCAAAAAACTTCAATGAGGAAACCAATAAAATTCAGAATAACCACATGGCCTATGATCTAATGGAAAAATACCGAATTTAATCTCAGATGTAATATCAAATAATACCAAAAAAAAAAAAAAAAAATCGGAATTTTCTTCTTCATTTTATTTTAAATAATTTAATAATGTAAGTTTTTGTTATTACTTGAGCAGAATACTCAAGCGATCATGACTCCATGATGTGATTATGGACTTGACAGAATTCGCAATCAATTATTTAGTATTGTTTTTATTATAAAATTTCTGTTATAAATAGTTCAATAATATTATCTGTTTTGATACATATTAAGTGCACTTCACGAGATTTAAAATGCGTCATTGAGTAAAAAGGCTTCAGACGAGCGATGTAAAACCCAGTCCACAACAATTTCATTTATTTAAGATAACTAATTTTGCATTTAAGAAAAAAAAGTTTGGTATGAAAGAAAAACTGGTAAATTTGGTCATCAAATTTTTGATTGTTGATGCAATTGATTTTTTTTTTTAGGAAAATTGGTCGGTTTAGTGCTCTAACTATTTTCGTTAATTAACTTCAGTCCACAATATATTTTTTCAACCTGTTAAGTCCTGTATCTTTATACGAGTAACCTGTTAAGTCCTACATCTTTTTTTTAGCATGTTAAGTCCTACATATTTTTACGAACAACCTGTTAAGTCCTTCTTTCCGGCCAAAAATTCGAATTTTTCGACCAAAATTAGATACAAAAATAGTTCCCTCTGAGGTACAAATGACGGAGTTTTGGGAAGACATTAAGCCACGATGAAATTCTTCGGGTGAAACTGTTTTTTTTTTTTTTTTTTCTTTTTTGGTTTATGAGAGAAATAGTGTGAGGACGATTTTGCCTTTAAAGAAACATCACGTGCCCGATACGTGACTAATTTTGGCCAAAAAATTCAAATTTTTGGCCGAAATGAAGGACTTAACAGGCTACTCGTAAAAACATATAGGACTTAACATGTTAAAAAAAAAAATGTAGGACTTAACAAGTTGCTCGTAAAAAGATGCAGGACTTAACAGGTTGAAAAAAAAAGATTGTGGACTTAAATTAATTAATAAAAATAGTTAGAGGACTAAAACCGGCCAATTTTCCTTTTTTTATTTAATTAATAGGTCCCTAATATATAATATACATGTACATTTGACCCATTATTTTACAAAATTTAACTTATTCAAATAATAAATTTTGTAAAAAAAAATTACCAAATAACTTACTTATTATTGATTAAGGACTTAAATTAAAAAAAAAAAGAAAAAAAGAAGATCAAATCATGAATTAAAAACCAAATACATTAATTTCCCTTTACTAAAATAGATCTCCTCCTTTAATAATAGTAAACAAAGATGAATGGCCATAATACATAGAAATGACGCGTATAGACCAATCCTCTTCCTCCACGTCTGCAACTATCCCCAAGTAACCCGTAACACTCATTACCAATTTTCCCATTACTCTCCACCGGTTATTCCAGTAATCAGTCAACAATACCAATAATATATACACAAAAATTAATCATACAAGTTAAGGTTTTCAATCTCCCCTTCAAATTGGTCCATTTTCTGGAAACATTTTTCGTGTTCCTTGTGGTTTCTTTTGAATTTTCAGTTCGGAAACAGCGTTGTTGAATCAGTCTTGTTTCTCATATCAATTTCCCGGCCAGGTCTTGCTGGGGGTTTTGTATTTGGGTAGAATTTTCATTACAGAACTGGAAAGAAGGAAGAAAGAGGAGGAGGAAATTCAGAGATGTTTCTAGTGGATTGGTTTTATGGGCTGTTAGCAACGTTGGGGTTGTGGAAAAAAGAAGCAAAGATCTTGTTTTTGGGGCTTGATAATGCTGGAAAAACCACACTTCTTCACATGTTGAAAGACGAGGTTCCCATCTATTTTTATCATCCTTTTTCTGCTTGAATTTACATATTTTCTGCAGTATGTTTGTGTGACAATTGAGGCACAGGTGTTAATCTTGTATTTATCTGTATCGAATTTATGTAAAGTCCACGGTATAAATTATGAAAAAGGATTGTCTTTTTTACCTATATGTAGAGAAGGACCACATTCTCATGCGATAAATTGATTGAGTTTTGTAGTCCTACGGTGATGAATTTTACATAAACTATCTTGGTAGATTAGAATTTAGAATCTTGAAAAGGGGGATTTGTAGAGATCTTTACCAGCTCGTATGAGCTAGAGAAATGTGTGTGCGCCCGTTTTTTTTTTCTCTCAAATTGATTTTATGTTGTTTAGTTGAAATGAATAAGACACGTGGGATTTGATACTGGTGAATTTTTGGCGAATTTTTATGCAGAGACTGGTGCAACATCAACCAACCCAGTATCCTACGTCCGAGGAATTGAGCATTGGAAATACCAAAGTTAAGGCTTTTGATTTAGGTGGGCATCAGATTGCTCGAAGAGTCTGGAAGGATTACTACGCGAAGGTGATTATTCTTTCTTTTTTAAAAGAAAAGAAAAAGAAGGTTTTTTACATTTTTGTCATACTCAGTATTTTAGCTGAAAATAATTACTCCGTTTTTCTTTTTCAAAATTGGTAACTACCTAATCTATTGTTTTTACTAGCCTGTTGGATCTATTGTCTTTTACTCAGGGATTTTGTCTGAATTCCTTTGGAATACATGTCTTTATACTCTTGTTGAATCTGGGCAGTGTGAAATATCTAATAATTTTGAGGCTAGGATATAGTTGACGACAAGTACGGCTGCAAAGGATTTGCCTAGTGAGTTCTCTGGCACCAGTTGGACAAACCTAGCTGTTTTGAACTGCATCGAGGCTGGAATGCGCAATTGAAATATAAGAAATTTTCTTTTGTGTATTTAGCCTTTAAATATCTTCTTCCATGTGTGGTTTTGTGAGTTCAGTCTGAGAAGCCTTGTTGATTGCTTGCCCTTTTTAACCATGAACCATTTGCTCCATTTGGGACCCTTTTTGTGTAGATAATTGACCCGTAGCCTTCAACTTATATTCTTTGTTAAATTTGTTTTTTGGACAAAGTATGTCACCGTACATAAACAATATAACATTTTAGTGTATTGGCTCATATATGATATCTAATTCTGCCCTTGGGGTGAGAACTGGTAAATGATAGAAGATTATTAATTATTCTGAGATTGATAGCATTACAAGTGGATTCCTTTGCTTGGGCAGGTAGATGGCGTGATTTACCTTGTTGATGCTTATGACAAAGAGAGGTTTGCAGAGTCAAAGAAGGAACTTGATGCCCTCCTCTCAGATGAATCTCTTGCAAATGTTCCATTTCTTATTCTTGGAAATAAGATTGACATACCTTATGCTGCCTCTGAGGATGAGTTACGATACTATCTGGGTTTAACTGGTGTGACCACTGGCAAGGGTAAGGTCAATCTTAGTGATTCAAATGTCCGCCCCATCGAGGTGTTCATGTGCAGCATTGTGCGCAAGATGGGATATGGTGACGGGTTCAGATGGCTGGACCAATACATCTAGATCTAGTAGAAGGGAAAATCCGTCAAGATATTCATGTGGAGCATTGTGCACAAGATGGGATATGGTGATGGATTCGGATGGCTGGACGAACACATCTAGATCTAGTAGAAGGGAAGAGCAATGCCAAGAGAAGAAAGCCATGCGCTATTAGCAGTTTTAGTTGTCCGGTGGTTGTTTGCAGTAGCAATGTAAAAATTGGACGTAGTCTCAGCTATTAACGGTTTCCCTTCTTCTGTCATAGGGTTAAAGTGTGAGAAGTGACATCTTGTTTGATTTTCTTCCCTTCATATTAAGCAGTATATCTTGTGAAAGAATAATAATACATCAAGGAAGTGATATAAATAGTTATGCAAAACATTTCATTTTGCTAAAGTTAATGGTTCAGTGATGATTT
>JAXGGT010000035.1:640012-651443 GCA_035583425.1 Marsdenia floribunda | reverse complement strand
TAATACATCAAGGAAGTGATATAAATAGTTATGCAAAACATTTCATTTTGCTAAAGTTAATGGTTCAGTGATGATTTGTGTTCTATTGGTTGAACCAATGGCTAATAACCTCTCGTGTTTTTTGTTTTGAGGCATCATGAGACCTTTCATCTTCATATGCATAAACCAAAAACCTTCAAACGCTTACCATAGAATAGGACAACCAACAGGTAGGGATACACTAATGTAATGTAAGAAAACATGATTTCTCCACACTGATTATATCATCCCCATTATAAAGAGAGACCAAAATGCAAGGAGTTAAAAATGGTTCTAAGCCCCTCAATTCCATAAAAAAACAAGAAGGCTAGAACAAGAGGACTATCTTCATCTAATTCTTTACAAAATGTACAATTCCTCTCCTTTCACCAACATAAGACAGCACTGTAATGCTTTTTGTTCTTTCATGGAAGATGTTTACATAAAAACGAAAAATCTCACAAGCTATTCTTCTTCATTCATTCCATGAGGATTCCGAAGCTCTTCATATTCCCGCTGCAAGTAAACAGCTCAAAATTCTGGTTAAATTATTCTCACAAAGAGGAAAAATGGAATTACAACAAGAGAGAGAGAAGAGAGGGAGCAGACAAGATACCGTGGCAGTATTATATGCTAATTTCATCCTAGCATATTCTTCCTGTGCACGCTTTGAGCGAAACATTGCTTGCACTCTTACAACGGATCTTTCGACACGCTCCTCTGCAAGTTTCCTGCTAGCCTGGAAGAAGTCCTCCTCTGCAACACTTTCTTGAACCTGTTCATTGACCTCTGTCTCAGGTTGAACCTGAAGCCCCCGGAATCCTTTTCTCTTTAAACGCCACCGTAAAATTGCCTTTTCAAGCACTCCAACAGACCAAATAATTTTTCGGTACTGCTTCCGAACTTGGAAACCACGGAAGATAGCCTACAGAAAATAAGCCAAGTAAATATAAATAAAAAAAAAAAAAACACATTTACTTTTTACATTTTTATCAAATATAATAGACACAGGATAACATCTTACTTGAATTTTAATGGCTTGTCGACGCATGTTGAGAAACTCTCGTCGTATCTTCCAAGTACGGAACCTATACTGTATCCTAGCAGCAGCAGCCATCTTTTTCCGTGTGTCATAGTTTCGGAAAGCATGTTGAATTTTCATTGCTGCAACAATGTTGCGAGCTTCAATCTCTGGATTGGATGACTCGACAGCTTGTGTACGTAACTTGAGAGAATGCTCCCTGAAAGCAGTCTGTATACGAGCTGCAGCATCAGCTGCAGTTCTATAAGCTGCCAGAGTATCCTTCAGATGCGTCTCCTCCTCCGTGAAGTTTCCAGAGTCTATTGAATCAGTAGTAGCTGCAGTCTGCAGTGAACCACTAACATTTCCAGCTAGTGTCATGTCTTCGAAGTGTTGAACTAGTCCCTTTTCAGCTAGGTATGCACCCAAACCTTCATGACCATTTTTAGATGCAAGGTCAGCAGCAGTATACCCTCCAGGGTTTTCGGGGGTGGGGTCTGTCACCAAATTCGCTTTTGCTCCAGCAGAAAGGAGTTTTGCAACCATTTCTTCCCTAGAATGATATTTGCAATAATAAGAAATACACATACTTGAAATACCTAAGGTCCAATATCACCAAACTCCATGAAAATGGCTTTGAGGAGTGAAAGGAAGGAAATGTGCTCCCCACATTCTAATTTTTGCACAATAACCAAGTCAAAAACCAAGGTATGTGATGCATAATAAGCAGTGACTGGGATGCATTAAAAAATTATTAAAAGCGGAAAGAATATGACTGCTAACAACATAAGAGAGTAAGATGATGATACCTTCCATAATTTGCAGCCCAGTGAAGGGCTGTCCACCCATGCTTATCTCGATAATCCAATGACAACCCAGACCAAGAAAATGGATAGACAGCCCATGTGTATCCTAGGATAGCACATAAATGGATCACCCCTTGACCTTGTTCATCATGCTCCGTGATTTTACGTCCTTCTATTACTCTCTCCAATAGCCACTCATATAGCCTGTTCTTCAAAGTCAGCTCAAATAAGCTGTCTTTAGCTTCTAGGAAAGAGATTTCCATTGTACTTATTGATTTAGCCAAACAAGTCCAACCATCTGTAATATTCGAGGCTTTCTGAGCGAACTTCTTGGCTTCCTTCAGGGTAGATGGAGATACCTTGCTAGATAACACATCGAAAGTCCTAGATGTAGAGAAGAGTAAATGAGCTAGTCTAAGCTGTACAGGAAATTCTTCCCAGTTAGAGTTCTCCTTGTAACAAGAAATCCAATTATTTTCAATTGGAGGAGCTCGAAACTCAAATGCCACCACTTGGCTGATGGGTTTGTGGCCATCAAAACTGAAGAAAAGATTTACAACTCCGGGTGCTTGAGGAGAAACTATAAAGCGAAATACTCCAGGCTGGACAACAGCAGCAGGGAAGCAAATATCTCCGCAGTTGCAAAACACATTGGAGTTTGCAAGATCTTCCAGTCCTTCACGGAAAAATCCAACCACCAAGATCTGCAACAACAATGACTAGAGATCAAGAAACTGAACCAGTTTAAAAGGATTCATTTCATAGTTTGTAAAATAATGGACAAAGTCCCTAAATGCCAAACCATTAACTGAAATTTCTGGCACACTATAAATTTGAAAGTTTAGGATTCAGGATCAAAGGGTACAACTAGTACCAGAAACAAAACATGTAATTGTGTGCATTTGATATCTGGTGTAAAAGGTTAGCCAAACAAGGGACGGCCACGATGTAGTAAAAGGTTGTTTAGACTTTAGACCTTGTTTACTAGTACCAAGACATTACGATGTGAAAATGAGAAAAGAAGCACGTAAACAGTCTTTCTACAAATGGAGCTAATGCTGTACAATTCAGTCTTAGAGGAATATAATTTACTTGACTTAGTGGTTTCATGTAGAAAGAGAAAAGGATAGATAGAAGCAAGTAACAGAAGAAATTAGCAAATATCACCATGAATGTTAAGAGGTCTGTAAGCTAGCTACTTACCAGGAACACAAGTACATATAAAATGGTTTCACTTGGAAAAAGATAAAAGTGGTAATGTCTGATCTTTCAGTTTGACTCAAAGGAATCATTATCCCTACTAACATTCAGGCATAAATACTTTAATAGAAAGAAAAATTGTACTTGGATAAAAACTTTCTTTTCTTAGCAAATGTAATGTATAATATGACATTAATTGGGTCCCCTTACTTTGGATAGATTTATAAAGTAATTAAAATATAATTAATGAATTAGTGAATGTAAAAACTTAAACTAAAAATATTTAAGCATGTATAACTAATGTGTTGTGGGTCTTATAAATTGGAATTAAATCTTTGGGTTTGGAGAAAGTTTCCAGGGAAAAATTAACTTTTAAAGATGAGTAGGAAAAGAGAAAAAAAAACCAACAATAATTGCATCCAAGTACGCTCAACTTTTATCCATAAAAGTTTGTCGGACAGAAGCGGCTTCCTTGTTAGACATGTTGATGCTTGCATACTATGACAGGACTTGCAACATGCAAAAAGTAACAAGTGGCAAGAAGAATAGCAATGCAGAACAAACCTTTGTTTCTTCGGTTGAAGAAGCAGAAGAAGGTGAAATATCATTAATATAGAATATCTGCTCTGCCACAGAGGAAAAATTAGAACCCATAGACGGAGAAGTGTAAGACTGATGAATAGTGGAGATTGAAGATTCAAGAGTCGTATCATTTGCTGACACTGGAGAATCAGCAATGATATCATTTATCCACCTTCCAAAACTGTCTTGAGTTTGCAAGCCATCCTGGATAAGGTTTTCTAGTGAATTGCCTGTACCCATTGTCATCATCCCTAAATCTCTTTGTGGATGTGAAGTTATTTGTCCTTCCCCTGCTTGAGGGGTTACATTGGTGGACACGTTGAAGTTAACAACTGGACTTCCGAAAGAAACTTGCCCGTGTAAATTATCCGTATAGCTTTCTACAGGTAATTTATTGCCCAAGAGAGAGTGACTCTGCAAGTGGTAATTGGGGTGGTTATAGCCTAAAATTAACAGGACCAATAATCAACCAGTTTATACTTAATCAGCAGAGGACAAGACCATTCCCCTAAAAGATTCAGCTAAAGCAACAGAATTACAAAACCAAATAGACATAGTCACACAGTGTTGACTAAGAATAAGGGAAGTCTCAAAAATATCAGCATCTGGTGAGCTCTTTTTCTAATTCAAGGAACTTTGCTTAAGGATGAAGCTAAAGCAAAAATATAATAAATTACCGAAATACTTTTGCCTGGAAATCAACAGAAGTGTTCTGAAAGGCATCTAATGTTAGGGTAGGAAAAATCCTTTGAAAACGTGAAATAATGCACCAGAGTCAAGCCTTTCAAACCAAAATCAACAGTATTGCCACATTTAGCCTCTTTCGGATAGGAGAATATGAAAAACATAGACATGCATATATAATATGGTAAAGCATTGTGTCCAGAAAACTTGGGAGGTTTACACTAGGCTGCTAGGGATAAAGGAATACTTAAGCACAAAGAAATAAACTAGGAAGCAAGTGGTTTTCTCTTTTTTTCATTCTTTCACATAACTGAACTTTCCCCCAACAGGACTGGGCCAATGCTCCAGTAGCAGGAGAGAAAATAGGTGGAGTCAAAGCCAATTTTGGGTCAAAAGCAAAGGTAAAAAAACCACATTAGACCTTGTGATTTGTATAAAAGAATACAATTAAACCTTCTAAAATTCCTCAATACCACATAGAAGCAGTTCCACAATTATGCACATAAACATTACACACCTGTATAGCCAGTGTTCTTTAACTTATACATTATCCTTTTCCTTCTTGTTCTAAATTGGTTTCGGCAAAATTAATTTAGGATGACTTAACTTGATACTGTATCCATATGGAATTAAATGTCTTGTCTCTATTTCAGATGTCAAAGATTGAATATCCACTTTACTCAAATAAACAAAAGTTTCACCTGAATTCCACTAATGACCCCTCCCTTTGATTTAAGGAGTTTACATCCCACAAACTCATGTGCTCCCACAACTAACCACAAAAATAAAAGGATAATGTGATAACTTTCATAAAACCAAAAATCTCTTTAAATCTTATTATATTAGAATTAAGTCAAAACTGGACATGCAATCCCCTGTCAGAGGGAACAATAATTCAAAGGAAATTATCTAGATATTATTGAAGAATGCCCAGGAGTCATGCACGAATAAATTTAGCAGACAACAAAACACAAAAGAATACTAAGACAATACTCAAGATACACATAAACTAATGTATCTATTCAAGATTATACATTTTCCGACTTACATTGATTCTGAATCCATTGATGTCATAGTTATATGGTTGTCCAACTGAATATCCTCCTGCTATCATCATAAAAAAAGCAATTATCAACATTCTAGTGGATGTTCCAGTTAGGGATGCAGTTAGTTTCAGTTTACCTTCTTGAGCTGTACCCTGCCTGTTTGAATCATCAGACACCAAAAGTTCATCCCAGTCTAGGGTGTTAATCTCATGAAGTCTCAGTTCGTGATCCTTTACATTTGAACTCTTGCTAGGAGCTGTCAAATCATGAAGCCCAAAGGTCTTTTAAAACAGCAAAAATTCTATGACCAAGTATTAAATCAAGGGATGGAGTTGAAAGGAGATATTAGCATCTCACATTTTTTGAACTCAAATAATGTTTCCTAATGAATGTGCATCTTGATGGGCACAACATCTCTCTATTACATACTAAGTTTTGATGAATAATGGACTGAAAAATGGACATTCAAAGGTAAATGGTCCAGCGATATTATATAGTCATCCATAAGTTCATTAAGAAAGACCTTGAATATGCATAATATCTCACATATACTGGAGCAGCAATTATGCTAGCAACTCTTGAAACAAAAATGAGAATTCTCACCAGAGATAAGACAAAATATTGTTCAAAGAATTTCATAATAAACATCACCTAAATCTACTTTCTGGCTAGAGTAGTAAACCCGATCAAGTACTGAATCAGATTCTTCAGATAAAACCCAAGATGCAGATGGATCGGAGTTCCCTGAGCTAGAATTTGAATTCCCAGGTGTTGCTGGAGCAGCCTGCGACTAAATTTGCAATGGATTATATAATTAGCATAAGTTTATCTGAAGACTGAAACAAAAAAGCAATAGCTTCTGCAGCATGCTAGGACCTGTAAGTCCCACAATATACTTTTAAACACATTAAACAGTATAAAATTAGGTAAGTAAATTTAGTATAAGTAGTATTGTAAAAGAATCCTGGTAGAGAGTAAAATCTTCAAATTTTAAAGGCATCATCACTAAAAATTGCAGGTAAACAAAGGATTAGGTGAATGGAATTTTTGTTCATTGCTTATCTGTTTCAAGAACATGCAATAGAAAAAAAAAAAAAAAAAAAAACCTTTCTTATAAGTAAGTCCAGTAAGTATGACAAAAAATTAAAAGATGAAGAAATTCTAAGTGCAAAAATATACTAGATCTGAAGTGTTGCAGTACATGAGACGCATATCAGCAAACAAAATTAAAACCATGACTGGACAGGCAGAGAAGTAGAGGAAATCAGAGAGTGAAACAGCAATCGCATTGCTGACCATCGCTCTAATTTTCATACAGGACTGAACAATCATGAAACATGAAAATGATTTTAAGGCTTGTGTCTTCCGCATTAAGTAGAACTTTCAACCTGAACAATTTGATGAAAACCCAATTCACTATGATAAGTAGTCCAAGTACCATGCTTATTTCATCTTCAGCACAAATGGTGTGTCAACATGAAAGACATGTATCATTAACTAAATGGTTCCACGCTAAGTAATGTCCATCTGGAAGTAGTTAAAAGTACAAGCTCAATGATCCCTTTTGGCTTCAGTATGATTCAGTCATAATTTTGCTAATTCAACTCCCTAAAGGAATGACAAGATAGGGTTCTCTGTATCATAAGAAATAGTTACTATGCAGCATTTTTATTGGATCAGAAACAAACCTCTTGAGTTTCACGATAATGAACAAGGACTATGTGTTCCAGTGACCTGATAAAATATTCCAATTAGGAAAGAGAAAAGTACAACATTCTTTAAGTAAATATTCCATATCAAGTGTATCATGATCCAACAATGTATAAGAAAGTGTGTCATCACTATGATTGACATTGTGAGATGCACAATAAGTTTTTAAACAAATGCTACAACATTACTAAATAAAGAGTTTCATACTTGTCAAGTAGCCAGTAACATCTACGAACAAAGGTTGAATTATCTTCTCCATGTGCATAGTAGACATGAATTCTTTCCTCATTTCCAACCTGGCACAATATGAAACAAAATTTAAGAGCAGAATTTTCAGTTTAGTTTCAAGTTCATTTACAAAATGACAGATTAAGTAATTAAAATTTATTGACATGAGATTGATATGAGTAAGTTTATGTTAAATCCAAAGAAATAATGCAGCCAAAAAGATGACAAAAAGGTAAAACTTTCACTTCGAGAAGCATCTAAAAAACTATATTCTCTATAACACCATGATTTTCCAGCAAGTCAAATATGCAGTATTTACAGATTTAAGAGCGGCAAAAGTTCGCAACTTTGAACCTATTTAGTTGAAAACATGGATAAGATTTATGGAAGCAAAAGTATAATTTGTTCTCCATTTCAGGTGAGTAAAAATGTTCAAAAAGCAAACAGATGGTAGTAAAAAGAGAATAGAGACTAGTAATGAACTTAAAGTTTGTTTATATAAATTATAGAACACAAAACACCAGATAACCAATACTGAAAGCTCAGTCTATTTGGAAAGATGATCGATAGGTAGTGAAGTAATTAAATTATGTGGGTGATAGCATCTAAAACATGAATGCTGTACATGAGAACATTACTTTGTGTAGACTACTTTTCATACATCTTCAATCTCCTTCTCCGTATACGTTTCAAAACAAAATATGATCAGGCCATAGAATGTCAGCATCTCCTTGGTTAACTGGCACCATTTTCCAAGAGAATGTGCAAAAGATCAATTTGTATATCTGACCTCTAACTCACCTGATTAATGACACAGCATCTTTGTATTCAAGAAAGTAAGTACTGTGCATAGAATTACTGGCAGATTCTATAATTCAAAATGCCTTAATCTTACACTAACAGCTTGATGAATATAAGCAGAGTTAGCCAACAAAGGAAATCAGTGTATGTTTCATTGATGAAGCCATAGTAGCTCAAAACTTACTTTTAAATGTTCATGTGCTTCTTTTACAGTTTTTCCATCCTTTTTCTTCTTCCAGTTATGGGCATCCTTCCGAAAATTCCTGAGCATCTTACGGTCGAATAACACCATTGTTCCACCTACAATATCACAATAGCTTAAACTGTTAGAGAATGGATAAAGTTACTTATCCACACGAGTTCCAGCATTCATTCCTTCAGGGTGCAAGAAATTCAATGGCTGAACATGGACACTATATATTCTCCCTTTCTACCCCCATAGACATACTTGGTGGTAAAGTAACTGGCTTGACTTGGACACTAAAATACTTGTGGTTGCAGAGTATTGCATGAATCTCATTTGGTCTCAACCATCTTGTCTTGGCTTCCTCTAGGACATTAGCAATGTCTAAATCTGCAAATGTAGGAAAAAAAAAATAGCTATAAGAAAAATGCATCGAGACATTACAAAAGACTAAGGAGTAATAAATTGTGAGCAGGTAAGAAGGAAAAAGTGTTTACAGAAAGGAGACACTGGCTTGACATATTTTTTTTCTTCAGACTGTTCCATCAGGAGCCAGAAGACTTATGAATTATAACTAATAATTAGGAATCCAGAATCTATGTATATATTATTCAAGAATTTCAGTTTACAGCTTATCAAAAAGGTCTCCCATAAGAAGGAAATAATTTTATAAATTTCTTTAGCAGTTAAAGAAACAGTTTACTGATAGCATGTAAAGTAAAGAGAGTGAAACCTGTTAGTAGTGTTATAAACAAAGCTTCACAGTCAAACATCAATTCAACTACCATTTTGAGTGAATCCCAAGATCATATTTTGCCAGCAAGGTTAAAAAGCAATATACTCCTCCCAAGTCCAAGGTGCAAAAATATATCCTTCTACGCCCCCCATTGCCTAAACAACATTCAACCTCGATAGAAATTTAAATTTAACAGCTCAAAGAACTAAACATGCTCACCCACATTACTGCCAACCCTAAAACCCTAAATCAACAGGAAAACCTCGAAGGGTTGACTTCTCTGTCAACTCAAAGTCCCAAACAAAAGAAAAGAAAGAAAATTTTCCATAAAGAACACGTTGATACGGATTCCCTGAACTAAAACACCATGAAGACACTATCAAACAAACACAAGATTCTCAAGAAGTTGAAGGAAAAAAAATTCAAAGCCAGAAAACGTCAAAACTTTGCTCAGGAAATAGAGAAATGACCAGAAAAAAAATTGTAAGCCATGTTTAAACAAAACTACCTGCCATAGTTTTGAAGCCATGAATCTCTGTTCCAACCAGACGCCCAGCTACTCTATTCTCCATTTCTCAGAGCTGATTCCAAATCCTCAAAAATCACCAATTGATCATATATCATTAACAAACTCTCCAATACAAAAACAACCCAAAAACCCACATGCAATAAAGTGATTACTAAACCCAAGAACTCAATCGAACTCCATCAGAGACCCAATTTCACAGTGAAATGGAAAAGAAGTGGTTCAAAATTGAAGAAGATGACAACAGTAACTGAACTTTTCTTCTCAAAAGGCCTAGAAGTCTGCCCAATTATAAATGTAGCTGTACTATTATCAGTAGTAGTAGTGGATTACCATAAAAAAAAAAAAAAAACAAAAAACCAATTATGATGTTTTTCTACTGACTCATTAAATTAGTATTACCAATGGAAAAAGCACAGGTTTTTATTGGGTGAGAAAGATTTGTTCATTTTTAATGGTTTCACTCTTTTTTTTTTTTTTTTGTCCTAAATAGATAATCATCCACCTTACGGAATTAGGAAATGGTTTTAGCATTTGTTTGTATCTGACTTACCGAATTATGTTATTAATGTCCAAATATTATATATTTTTTTTATTTTAAAATTTTGTAACTAAATATTAAAAGATGACTCTTATCTTTATAATTTAATTTTATGGTTCATTATATTTATTTTTAACTAAAAGTAATTTATTAAGAATTTTAGATTAATCATTTTTTTTTCGTAAAATAAATAATATTTTGCTAATTATTTATATTTTTGAAGATATTTTTATCAATTTAAAAGTGAAAAGAGTATTTATAGTGTTTTTATGATATTGAGATGATAAAAATATCCTTAAAAATATATATAACTAATGAAAAATATCATCTTGAATTATAAGCGAAGTTGCTATCATGAGTTAAGCCTTCTTTGACAAATAAAACATCACTTTGATTTGGTTAAAAATTTATAACATATTAAATTACAAAATTAAGAGACTAATTTGATTATTTATCAAATATTAAATTTTTATTTTTTAAATAAATAAGGAGAATTGGTCATTTTAGTCCCATATGAATTTTATTTGGACAAAGGGATTTTTATTTTTATTTTTGAATAAACGAATCACCATTCTTTGTTTATTTGGACAAATGGATCATTTAATTAATTTTTGTCCAAAAATACAATAAGAGGAGAGAAGAATCATGAGAAATTAAAAAAAAAAAATGAAATAATTATCATCACAATATGTAAAATAATAATAAATCATGCAAAACTTAACAATTTTTTTTCAAATAAAATTGGTCAAAGAGGATCCGTTTATTCAAACAAAAAAAGAATATAGATTCGTTTATCCAAAAATTTAAAAATAGAGAATCTTTTGTCCAAACGAAAAAAAAATAAAGATTCGTTTATTCAAAAAATAAAAAATATGAAATTTTTTGGTAAAAAAATTAGTATAAGGACTAAAATAATTAATTTTTTAATAAATAAATAAATAAATATATATATATATATATATATGTATGTATATGGCCCAATATAAACACACCCTTAAATCCTGGTCTTGTCACAATTTATTAACGTCGTATGAGATGCCAAATTTGTCACGGCCACCCAAGTCCTTTTCATTGTAGGGAAGAGCAAAAGATTCAACCCCTCTATTCAGACAGACTGCAGTTGTATTATTTTAACAGTGGTCGGAGTCAGGGGTGGCAACAGGGACAGGGATATACATGAACTCCTTTCCCATTCCCATCCCTGGTTCTCACATATATTCCCCATCCCGATCCCCATTCCTTGCGGGGAATTTTTTTTTCATACCATTCCCGCCCCGTTGGGGATCGGGGATCCCCACGGGGAATTTTCACCACTTATTTTTGTATTATTAAATAATTATAGTATTTA
>JAXGGT010000035.1:588704-620502 GCA_035583425.1 Marsdenia floribunda | reverse complement strand
TTTATTTTATTGGACTGATCTACTCCATAATTGCTCACTCCTACGCTATATACTAATGCTCTGCTACTTCATAACTCACCATAGTCAGTAGTAGTAGCATTGGAGGAGGAGAAAACGAGGAGAAGCAGAAGGAGCTTCCGCTTCTGCTCAGGAAATGCGATTTGATCGGTTTTAGGTGTGAAGAAACCGAATAAAATAACGAGACCTTTAAATCTGCTAGGGTTTGCATTATTTATTTCTTCATTTCTTCACACTGATTTTCAATGGCTTTCTTGTGGATGTTGATGGTGTTCGCGTTTGCTTACGTGATCTGTAAATTTCTCTTGATGCTCATTCCACCAAACGTTCCTTCCATTGACGTTGATACCTCTGACGGTACTTAATATTTCTGTTTGTTTTTAATATTTCTAATGGAATTTGACTGCATAAATGCCATGACAATGTATATCTATTGGATGATAATTTGTTGCGTTTGAATGCAGTATTGGACGATGGGAATCAGACCAAGGATAACAGTTTCATATATGTAAGTGTGTAAGTTAGTTGTGTTTCTATATATATATACACATGGTATTGCGGTTGTTGATTAACATTCTCTTTTATTATACTTATGAAACTGAATCTACTAATAGTTTTCTCAACCGCGGTGCTATTTCAATTCCCTGTTTCATGTGTTCTGGATTATCAGGATATATTGTATTTCTCTTTTGGGATTTATGCTGTATGTAAGTAAGGAATATGCTAATATAGTTGTCAACATAACTAATTAGGAGATCAGAAAATAAATAAATATGATGCAGGAGAAAAAATTTAAAGGAGTTCCTAATGATGCAAATAAGAAAGTTGGTGTACTGGATTTGATGAAAACACTGCTACACTGCTTGAGATATCGGGATTAGTTTTACCGTGGTAGAAGTTTATTTCCTTAAAGCTCAATTTTGGTTTTTCCGCTTAGATACCTTCACGAAGGCAAACTGACAAAGTTCAGTGCTATGAGCCTGCAACAATGAAATACCTGGGTTTCTTCCCTGCACTGAAACCTGATGAGGTTAGATTTATTATTATTATGGCAAAGTTCTGGATTTTTCTTTCATTGATGCATTTTCTTGATTTTGCCTAAAACTTGGTTCTGATAGGCTTTGTTTGGAGCAAGTGGTTCTGTTTGTAATGCTTCAGCAGAGGGCTTAAGTCTTATTTTCTTTGTCCTAAAACTGACAGCTGCTTAAATTTGCTTAGGTTAAAGAGCGAGTAACACAAGCAAGGAAGGCCCAAAAGATATGGGCAAACAGTAGCTTCAAACAAAGACGCCAGTTCTTGCGAATTCTTTTGAAGTATATTATTGAGCACCAACAGCTTATATGCGAGTAAGGACTCTTTAATGAACGAAAAGAAGCTCTCCGGAGTTCATAAATATTCTGAATTTTTTTCAGCATTTGTATATGATTTTGTGTCCCTGGAAATTCCAATCTTATGTGTCTGTATATGTATAGACATTAAATTTTTGGTACTGTGATTTTCAAACTGATACATCTTTTTGTTAGAATATCATCACGTGACACTGGAAAAACAATGGTGGATGCCTCTTTGGGGGAGATAATGACAACATGTGAGAAAATCACTTGGCTTCTTTCAGAAGGTGAAAAGTGGCTAAAACCTGAATATAGGTACTGTTTGCCTTTGATCACATCTAAGTGGAGAACTCCCAAAAATTTATTGTGTTTTCCGTATTGTATCTTTCCAGATGAGTTTCTAAGCCAAAACTGACATGGACGTTTGCAATTTTCTACATCCTATAGGTCATGTGGGAGGTCAATGCTTCATAAGAGGGCCAAGGTGGAGTTCTATCCCCTTGGTGTAATTGGTGCTATTGTCTCATGGAACTATCCATTCCATAACATATTCAACCCAATGTTGGCAGCTGTATTCTCAGGGAACAGCATTGTGATCAAGGTGTTTTAACTATGTCAAATGTCTGTGTCAAATTATGGGCTTTGCTCATTTGGATGCCTTTAATCTTTTAAGTGCTAAAAATGTTCATGGGCATTTGGTGATTGATAGTTTCATTTAGACTTTGAGATAGTTTTACTTGAGCTATAGCCCATTTTGTCCCAGTGTATACTGCTACGCTTAGGTATTCATTTTCATGCTTATACACTGAAGGGAGTGCATGATTTATGTGGTTGGTGCAGAAAGTTTTGTAGATTTTCCCATTTTTTATGTTGTTTCTAGAAATTAAAAATTTCATTTGTTCATCATTTTGAGTTTTGTTCCTTAGTTCCTGTACCCTTCTCACACTTTCAACTGCTGTTCTTTTGGCCTCATTTTGTAAGCCAATTTTGTCAATGTAGAAGTGCATGATCCTTAATTCTGCCTATTTCTACGAAGTTATAAGAAGTTAGAAAGTGTTGAAATCTCTCCACACAAGTGGTATCGATAAAGCAAATAAGCAAATTTCAAGTAGTGAATGCATTAATGTTTTGAATCATTACTTTGACAAATTTAATTTCCATTCTAGGTTTCTGAACATGCCAGTTGGTCAGGATGCTTTTACCTGCGAATTATTCAGACTGCCCTTGCTGCTGTGGGAGCTCCTGAAAATCTTGTTGAAGTCATAACAGGGTAAGTGCCTATGTCTCTGTATCGTCCCAAGCATGTCTTGATATCTTATACAAGTGAGCCTTCAATGCAGGTTTGCTGAAACAGGAGAAGCCCTAGTATCATCTGCTGACAAAATTATATTTGTTGGATCACCTGGTGTAGGCAGAATGGTAGGATCCTCTCCTAGGCCACTAAACATTTCTAGGTTTAGTTTATTTATAGCAGAATCATGGATTAGACTAATTTAAGTATGCAAACACGGGTGCAAAAAAGGAAGAAGTCTTTGTATCAGCGATGTAGTTCAAATGTGCTTGGAGAGTTTGTATTGCAAACTATCAGACCATACAAGTTGCAACCAATAATGAAATCACCTCTGCACTAATTTGTCAGTGATATCCTTCTTTCTGTAGATAATGAGGCATGCTGCAGATACATTGATTCCAGTCACACTTGAGCTTGGTGGAAAGGACGCATTTATTGTCTGTGAAGATGCTGATGTGCCTCATGTAGGATTTCTTCTAGTTTAACTTGTGTCTTTTTGATGTATTTTCTGTTATGATCCTTAACATGGTAATGGAGATCTTTGATATAAAACTTTCTTCTTTCACTAGTATTAATATCATTGAACTTGATGCAGGTTGCACAAGTTGCTGTTAGGGGTGCTCTCCAATCAAGTGGGCAGAACTGTGCTGGAGCTGAGAGATTCTATGTTCATAAGGATGTTTATTCTGCATTTGTTGCTGAAATAGTCAAAATTGTGAAATCTGTTACTGCTGTAAGTTCTTCAATTTCTGCCCTCAAATACATCCTGCGTATGTTACCTCATGCCTCTGTGCTGGTTGGTTATATTTGTTCTTTGAACTCTGATATAATATCTATTTGCATATGCCCATTCTAATTGGTTGATTTGACAAAATAGCATATCACCTATGTATTATCAACAATTGTGGCTTAAACATTTTGGTTTAGTGGTTGATGCTCTTAACAAATTTCTGATTGTAGTATTATGAAATCTTCATCAACTGTTGCTTAGTTGGAATTGTTTAAGTGTTTGGGCGTTATTGTTCAGTACTATTTGGAAATATATCTGAAGCAAGCTTGTATTTCTCTGGGCTGATTCTAGTGCCGGATATATAAGTTTGCATTTTCTATCTTCATTAGAAATAGATGTGATATTTGCATAAGTGCCTATTTGGTCCATTTTCATGTGAAAGTTGGTGTACTTGTACTTGATATTCGTATCACAATCAAATAAGAATCTTATGCCAAATGATGCTTTATGCAGGGTCCTCCAATGGCTGGAAAATATGACATGGGAGCCATATGCATGATGGAACATTCGGAAAAGCTTCAAAATCTTGTAAATGATGCACTAGACAAAGGAGCTGAAATTGTTGGCCGAGGAAGTGTTGGGAATATTGGTGAAGGTGCTGTTGATCAGTATTTCCCTCCTACTGTGATTATAAATGTAAATCACTCCATGAAGTTGATGCAGGAAGAGGTATTTTTAATATTGCCTTGTTTTACTGCCTTTGTGGTGTTCATGGGATGAAACTCTAGGTTTTGTTGTAAATGAGAATTTGACATGCAGGCTTTTGGACCAATATTGCCAATAATGAAATTCAGCTCTGATGAAGAGGCTATCAAACTAGCTAATGATTCGAAATATGGGCTTGGTTGTGCTGTATTTTCTGGCAACCAACAACGGGCCAGACAAATAGCATCACAGATACATTGTGGAGTTGCTGCAATTAATGACTTTGCATCCACTTACATGTGCCAGGTAAATAAATCACTATTACAAATGGTAATAGGATTTTGTCAATTTAAGCTTAACAGTTCATCAAATATTTATTGTATCAAACGGAAATTAACTGTCATTCTGTTCTCGGGATTGTGGATGATGGTCTTTCTAGTCATTGCCTTTTGGTGGTGTGAAAGATAGCGGATTTGGAAGGTTTGCTGGAGTAGAAGGATTAAGAGCTTGTTGTCTTGTAAAGTCAGTTGCAGAGGATAGGTTGTGGCCATTTGTCAAAACCAAGATTCCAAAGCCCATTCAGGTAATTTCACATTCTCATGTCTAAGCTTTTCTGGTTCTTTAGTTCATAGTCATGATTGTTCTCCCTGCCTAACGGCAGTATCCCGTGGCGGAGAATGGTTTTGAGCTTCAAGAGTCATTGGTGGAAGTCCTATATGGACTGAATGTATGGGATCGGCTGTGGGCATTGGTGAATGTTTTGAAGATTCTTACAGACCAGAACCCTCCAACAAAGGACAAGAGTAAAAATGCATGATAAATTCTGCTGGACAATCATCTAGCTTTTTCAGTCACTATTTCTGTCAACACATCGATGGATTCTCAAATTACACCCTAGAAAACCTTTGCCTTATGTTACCTATCAAGCTGATGCAACTCTGTTGTAGTTTTCCCGCTGGGATACCCTAAGTGCTATTGACCTGTACATCCTCCAATGTTATTGGACCGTAAACCTTTTTCCGACAAGAAACTTCTAATGAAATGCTTAAAAGTGGCGAAATTTTACGCTAAACTCTCTTTTTGCTGAGTACACTAAATTCTAACTACTGTTAACATCTTGTGTCTTGACATTGCTTATGGTTCAACTTAGAGCTAAAGATAAGATAATGTAAAATCATTTATGACATTGCTAGATATATATAATGAAGTAACGTAATTGCATATTATATATAGAAACGATTACTTCAGAATACATATCTGCAATTCCATGTTATCTTGTGGTTTAATTGAATATCTTTTTTTTGCTGTTATTTTAAACTTTCATTGCACGGGTGATTTCCCATTCAATCATTTCATGCTCATGTTCCACTAACCTGCTTCCTGTTCCGCAGTTGACAAGTGCAACGATAAATTTTTCATTCTCAAGAGAAGATGGGTATATGATTTGTTCCTCCTGGCATAAAAAGAGGCAAATCAAAAAGTATAAGGAAATGTCCACCAAACCTCTTGTTTATAAATATTCATAAATCGCCCACTTAAAAATTACAAGGTTTCTTATGATCGGTCAGTGACCCTAATTAGGTGTTCCAAAGTGAGTTTAGAAGATGTGCAAATAAGGTGGTGAAACTAGACACGGTATATCATTTGACAACAACCGATGTAAACAAATAACTACATTTTCGGAGCATAATGATCATGGTATTATAGAGGGTCAAGGAACCGTAGAATAATAAGAGAAATATCCTTTGAGAAGTACCTCAGGTAGCTCATCAAACTCATGAGGAGTTATTTGCAACAAATCTGCAGCAGTCTGACCAGAACACCAAGCAAACACTTTGCAACTTTCATCTGCTAGTGTAATCTTCAAATCGAAAGTGCGCAATGCTTTAGCACTGCTAATGAGGTGGTTGCAGAAGCTGCAGATGAAATCCTGAGCATCCACCTTCTCAACAAAATGGCCACAAAGGGAATGCAAGAATCTTGTATTCACATGACAATGTTCAATTTGATCCAACCAGACTTTACATATCTGATATAACCAAAAAGAAATAGAAAAGCATTAAATAATATTTTGAGAAATTACAAATTCAAGGAGAGAAAAAACTTTGATCATGATGTAATGTGTAGATGTACAGTGACATGCCCTACCAGGAAAGGGAGGTGACAGTGTTCCTAATTGTTATTTCTGTCATGGATAAGTTTCTCTCCGAAACATCATAAATTATCAGCATAGGTAAGACCAGAAAGCTAAGGTAAATAGGACAGCAAAGCAAGATCAATATTGACAAATTTCTGCATTCCAGATTGCCATAACAAATTTCTCCGAAACATGATATGTTAATCTTTTTATTTTTCTGGGTAGGACATAAGAGGTTGGTATCCATGAGTTAAGACAGCAGCTCAACCAACTGTTGCAGCATACGAGCAGGAATTTACAACCAAACCAAACAACAATATCAAACTTACATGAGGTGGACCAATCTTTCTGGACAGATCTGAAAGCTGAGATAACTTGTGGAGACAAGATGAGTTCAGCAAAGCTGGTAAGCAGCTTATGTTTATAAATGAAGCTCCAGGTTCACCCTCCCTCCATAATAAGTGAGGTCTGTCATACAAAAAAGGATTGCAAGTTGAGATGTCCAAAAGAAGGCTTACTTAATGCCAGATGTCATTTGGGGATTAGAATATGGCCAAATATATAGACATGCACAAAAAGGGATGCTGTTTCTATGTCTCAAAGCTCTGAACATCTGCTTTCGCAGTGCAAATGTACTGTCAAGCCAAATAACAATCTTATTATGCAATGTTTTCAGGTTAGAAAGCCATTTAGATACTCTTTTCCAAGATTGAATTTTGCAACAACATGTATATTGCCATGTTCAACTTCCTTGGTAGGGATTAACGCAGTATGAATTACACATTTCATCAATATGCCTGATAAATATCGTTCTTACCTATTTTCTCTGCTCCAACATGACAAACCAGAGATGTATACAGTATGACCAAGACACAATCTCCCTAGTGACCTGAGTAAAATAATTTCAAACAGAATATTTGGTCTCAGCACATTTTACTAAAAAAAAAAATGTATATTTTAGTTTTACATAAGCAATAAACAACTATTACCAGGATCCACAAAATTGTAGCTTTATCCAAATTGTTCCAGTTGTATCCTTGAACTTCAAAGAGAAAGTTGCCTCTGGCGCACTTTTCTCTGGAATAATGTCAGTGACAACCCCATAGAGACTGATGCCAGCCATCTTGTCATGTAGGTCAGCTACAAATGACTGCAATACTTTGCACATAACAAAGATTAGGGAACAAATAACTGTAATAAGCACAATATTAATAGAATGATATATCCTAACTTAGGATTCAAAAATGCAAACTTACACGAAATGGATAGTTGCTGAAGTCAATGGATCCTTGAGAATCACAAGGTAGCATAACTTGGGAAAACATAGATACCTGGGTCGGATCTGGTTCTTTCAACAACCTTGATCCTTGTGTCCGGCTCTGCGACAATGCTATGCTGATCTGAAATACTTAATAGTCAAATGTCATATTCATAAGAAGATAATTGTTGATGTACAACAACCAATAACTTACTTGTTCTTCATGTTGAATAAGTGGAACCAAATACAGTTGAGTAGCACTACCATACTCTAGGCAAAGTTCATCACTTGTTTCAAGGGCACTAGAGCAAGAACTTGCAATAAAGGGTCTATCCAAGGCAAGCATACTTCCAACACTGGAAAAGCAACTAAATTATGTCCAAATAACAAAGGAAAATAACAAGAATTAACATCAAAGCATACCTTAATAGATTGGTCAGGAGAACCTGCTCACCCCACAGAAGAAATGTTAACTTGAAGCCATAATTATCTACGAGAACAATCTGCTTTCTCTGCAAAGTACCATACCTACCCTGAATTTCCAGGGGTCCGATAGATTCAACCCTGCTCATGAAACAATGACTATATATAAAATGTAGCAGAACTATAATTTTGATGATTCCTAGGAACAGCTCAAGGGATTTTCTCCCAACAGAGGCAGTAAAATTATGAAACAACAGATCTTTTTGATGTAATGGGAAACTAGACAGTTATGAGAACAATAATACTAGTGTAAATTATAGTCTAACACATAGAAAATACATCATAAGATGACAGATTTTACCACTTTTAATCTCAGAGTATGTCATCATCAGATCAGCCCATAAGTCGAACAACAAAAATACAAGAGATCAAGATAATTCACCTTGCAAACAATGAATAAGAGACTCCTTCCTCCACTGCATCAAGAGAAATTGAAGAGAAAGAATCTGAACAAAAGTGTGCACCAAGTAGCATTGCATCGTCATCTTGGTCCTACATCAAAGAAACAAGATATTAGTTCGCGTGAGTGAAGTTCAAAACATTCTCTATTTTTTGAACTGTGAGGATGTTAGAAGTGTGCTAGAAATGTTTCATTAGAAGGCTACTATTCCACCATATGATAACCTTTCTTTTCAAATAGTTGAAATTTAGGGATATTGTCAGCCTTTTAGTTCATAAAGGACTTGCTCTGAAGCTTTCTCCATCCACCACTGAATCGTGTACATCTATTCCTTCAATTTAGTTACGCCAGAATGGCTTTCAGGCTGGAGTTATTCATTTACTGTGGCATATGTTGCACCCCATGATGTAAGGCCAAAATTATGAACAGTCAACCTGAAGCAAGAAGCAGTAAAAGATGATACCTCATCTAGCAATACAACAAAATACTCCGTTGGTAGAAGCCGTGCCTCAGCTGGACCACCACTGGCAGTTCGGAGACGGCATCCTGTTAGAAAAACTTCACGGCCCTTCTTCAGAATCCCATTATCAGGATCAGCTAATCTATAAAATCTGCTTGAGAATTCTTGTTAGGAATCTTCACATACAAAGATAACTATAGACAAAAAGCAAAAACCATATGAAATAGGTCATAATTCGGAAGAGATATCAGAAGTAAACTTTTAAAATAAAATAATGTTCTCCTCACTTTCCCTTCAGTTCATCATAAAAGCATCTGCTCAAACAGAAATTCAATGTTTTAATCAGATCTTAAAAAATACACATTTAACATAAGGTGTGTTCTGCTAATAGCTCGGTAGGCAACGGGAAGCCTTCAGCAGCAAGGAAAAAGAGAGGTAAAAGGAACAACTCAAGGGCACAAATTTAATGCAGAACACCTGGCCCAACCAACACACGCTAGGAAATGATCTGACTTGAAAATCTTGGGAACTTTATGGGAAAGAATTGACATAACTAGGAGCTAGGATAAGTCAATAAATTAGAAAATAACCCAATAAATAATAAATAACCTCAAAGGGTGCTGACGCATTTCCTTTCTGAGAGGTTGAGAGAAATTGGGCTGAAATCTACCTTAAATAATTGTGCTTCAGAAGAAATAAAATTAAAAATAACTCACAGATCTATGACTTCCCACTGAATATCAAAGAAAAGTAGTTTGTAATGGTGGTTGAACAATCTATTAGGACTACTAGCTAATTACTAAACAATTTTTAAATGGTTTAATTTTTCACATATAGGTAGTTTACCTTTGGTGAAGATATAGATCGATTGTATTTGAACTCCAGAAATCACCCAAACTGAGCATGTAAATGCTCGTTCCTGAGAGAATAAGCATAATAAGTACTACAACACCACCAGTTACAAAAATACTACCACAAGAGACAAAACAACATAATATGGCCTAAAACAACATAAAAGGACAAAAGAAAGAGCGGTGCCAGTAAAAAATAAAATAAAATAAAATCATAGTGATCCCTAGTAGACGCCAGTAATCAACCACACAAGGTCTTAAGACAACACAGATATCTGCAGTCAATAATCATTTGCATATCCATACAAGTCTGAAGATGATTGATAATTTTGTAGCAAAAACATTTCCAATAGAAACTAAAGACATATAAAGCAATGCTGATATGGAATAAACACTTTTAGATGATAAAATACAAGACAGTAGTGGATACAGTTTCATATTGCACCTGGCAGAATGTATGCATCTAGTACGACCGCTTCAATAACGCTATTCAGGGATAAAAATCTTTTCTCATATATAGAGTCAATCGTAACCGTGCTTGGAAGCTTCACTCTCTTATGCTTCTTCTTTAACAGGTTGATATATTCAGGCCTTGTTTTTGGAGCTCCACTCCTAATCTGCTCGCTCCAAGCCTGAACTTGCTAACATAAGCACATTTTCAGCCAAAATATGACACAAATGAAGTGATAGATGAATTTCAGTGAATGCGAAACTACTACGAACTAAGATTTCCGAATGCATCCAGAGTGATAAACAAAGAAGAAAAAAAAAAAAAGGAAAATTATCCGGCCAACAAAAAAAGATTCTTTGAAATATGAAAATTTGATGCATAAAGTCATAAATTATTCAAAATAGATACTCCATCCAATAAAATAAATCAATGACTAAACGAAGGCACAGTAAAACCAAGAAAAATCGATAGCCCTAGAAACCTGAGAGAGCTCGGATAGGAGAATAGCAGAAGTGACACCACTAGAATAAGCGATACAACACTTGAGGATCCGAGAAGCGATCCAACTCCAACCTGGAGATTTGGAACCTTCATTTCCCGATTCAATCAAAATTGATCTTGCATAATCTACGAACTTGAGAAACGGTTCTTCTTCTTCTTCTTCTTCTTCCTCCTCCTTTCTCTGTTGTAGTGGATCTGAGATTTCCATGGGCGAGGGATCACTGCACATCGTGCCAGAAACGGTGGAGATAAAAAAGCCTGGATATTTTACTAACGAGGGAGCACTCAGAGAAGCCCTAGTTCAGGAGTGAGACTCTCAAGTTTAAGAAATGGAGGGAATTCTTTAGCGCGGGAAAGATACTATGATGTCACCTGTGATGTACTCGCTCTTCATTTTTCATTTTCCTTTTTTTTTTTTGTTTTTTAAATGCTCAATCTTTTCCTGGTTTAGACTCCGAGCCCACTAATCCGGATTTAATTTTGAGCCCATTCTTTTTTGGCAAATTGGCATAAATAGTCCCCAAACTATATCCATATGGTGACATTGGTCCCTAAATTAATTTTTTGGTGACATTGGTCCCTGAATTATGTTAAATTGTGTGGGATTGGTCCTTTTGTTAAATTTTTTTGGTTATTTTACCCTTAATTTCAAAAAAAATTACCCAAGGGAATTTAATCATTTCATAATAATATTATACAAAAAGGCCAACATATATGTATATATATGGTGAAAATAATGAGAAAAATGACCATATGCATATGTATTTGTATCAATAGTATATTTTTTCTTTTTGTATAATGTTATGTGAAATGACTAAAATGCCCTTGGACTTTTTTTTTTTTGAAATTAACGGTAAAATAGCAAAAAATTTTAACGTAAGGACCAATCCCACACAATTTAACATAATTTAGGGACCAATGTGACCAAATGACCATAGTTTGAGAACTATTTATGCCAATTTGCCTTCTTTTTTTAAAATAAAATTGTGTAATATTTAAAAATAAAATGTTGATTGTATTTGAATGTAACTCAAATAGAATAAGAGATTTTTGTTTTCCATTAAATTTAACAACACAATTTTTGAATTTAAGTGTGTCCCCTATATACAAGGCCTACTACCTAGTCACCTACTATTAAAGTAGGTCAATTTATAATATATATATATAAAGTATGGTTAAATTTGTGAGTCCTACTTCAATTCAATATTATATAATATTAATAAAGAATGGTGAATTTAGTTCTAAAGATTTGTTTTATTTTCATACGTGGTTCCAAACTTTTTTTTGGTGGATTAGGTCCCTTATTTTTAAAAGTGTATGTGTATTAGGTCCTTTTATTCATCTTTTTTTACGTCCGTAATTCACACAAAACGACCTAATATACACACGCTTTTAAAAGTAAATGACCTAATCTACCAAAAAAAAAAGTTTGAGACCAAGTATGAAAATAAAACAAATGTTTGAAACTAAATTCACTATTCTTTCTAAATTTTTTATTCAAATAGTTTATATTCATTTATTGTATTAAATTAACCAATTAAATATTTTTAAAATAGTTTAATTGATTGCAATTTCACATGAGTAGAGAAGTTAGAAGTTCAAGACTTAGGGGCAAAAATGCTTGAGACGTTGAATTGGAGATGGAAAATATAGGAAGGCATGCGAGGAGACTAATGTAATGCACACAACAAACTGATGAATAATAGTAAGTTTCATCGGGAAATGGAAAGGGAACCTAGATTCAATTATCTCGGCAGCTCTTCCCTTCCCATATTTGCAGGTGGCTGTTAGTATTCTCCATTAGTTCTCCACCCAACCTCCGGACTATATATATATATAAGTGCTATCGATTTCCTCTTCTTCCACAGTTTAGATTAAATAGTAATACAGAAAATACATACAGTATATCTTCTGTTTATTGGACATGGCACTCGTACCAGTGGGAACGAGCAGTAGCAGCAGCAGCGAGAACTTTATTAAGTTCGGTCCGGTAGGATCAGTCCGGGGCAACTATTGGGATGTTCAAATGGGACGCAACGAACTGGTTCAGATATTCATATCGTTCGACCATTTCGGGATATGCTCCCTTCAGTTTCAGCACTGTAAGAATAGAAACCTTGTCATGTCTGAAAAAACATGGAGGCAATGGAGGAAGCAGTTATCATGCAGTGAGTATATATTAGTTTATTTATTACTATCAATTAATATTCTTTCTGAAGGCGAACACGAACGCACCAAACTAGCTCTAGCTTTGCAATACTATATTTATGTATCAAGCTGAGACACCACATATGTCATTTTCAACTGCAGATTAAGCTCGATTATCCGAGGGAGTACATCACATCTGTCTCTGGTACACGTACAGCCGGCACAAATTCTTGCATTTCATCCATTACATTCGCTACCAATTTGAGAACCTTTGGTCCATTCGGTAACACTCAGACAAGTTCGTTTGAGTTCCAACTTGGAGATGCCCGCCAATTCTATGGGTTTTTCGGCACTGCTGACAGCAATTACATAAGATCTATCGGGGTGTATATGAATCCACTCACCCAGCTGAACATGAGAATATAAGGCTGATAAGTTGAGGAGAATCTGCTTGTGTCATATTCACCCTAATCAGCTTTACCAAAGACACAAGTACACCTAGTAAAATTAGCTAAAATTTGGTCTTTTTCTTTTTTTCTTTTTTTTTTTGATAGAAAATTTGGTATTAATTATATATTAGTAATGCTTATTTTCATGGATTAGTCGGTTACATTGGTTCTTGTAACCCTAGCCTATGGGATTTTATATTTGAATGCACTCCATTGACTGTTCTACTTCAATGGTTGACATGAAATAAGCTTCCTATTCCTATACTTTTCCTGGTAGCTTTCTCCATTGAGGCTGCATGAATATGATCAACACCACTAGCAGCTTGCAAGTCCTTTTGACATGGATAAAGATTGCTTTTTCATTTTTTCCCCCTTGTTGAAATTTTGCATGTGTTTTGTGTACAATACTACTACTACCATGGAGTTATGGAACTGGTGTAATAACTACTCTAAAACTAGTGTTGAGCAGTTAAGTACATTTATAAGATGAATATCTATTTTACCTTGGCCATGAAAAAGAAAAAAAAAAAGAGTGTTCTTGATTTAAATGGGCATCAGCAGTCTGGTGGTGCTATAGAACAGTCCTGCTCTGGATGATCTTTCTTGTTGATGTTGAGATTCTGGGCGTTGATTTCAGAGATGTTTCCAGCTGAATATCTAGTTTTGTTGGATCCAAAAATAATTTCTCACGAACAAATTTGTCCAGATCAAAGCTACTCTCATTTTCTGGGCCTTTACCTTTTATGCCATCAGGGGATGGGAATACTGGTTTTTCTTCATTAGCTTGATCTATGTTTAGAAGCTTCTTTATGCTGTCTATAGCTGGGTCAATGATGTCTAAAAAACCCATAATCCATGATGCATCATCAACAACTTCAGTACGCTGTTGCATACAACAATCAAAGCTTAGTCCCTTACAATTCTATTAACTGCAAACACATGAGTTTCAAAAATGATTTTAGTATCTTCTCAGGTTCTGAAGTACTTCACCATAGTTTGTGTTCATATTTTAGTATTTGCTACATGTAACTGAATATGAGCATCACTCGTTGCATGTTTATAGTGAGGAATCTTTTGACACATTATCAGTTGAGGGACTAATGCTGAGAAGGCAAAATTTTTCTTGTTCATACCTGCTGGAAATACAGATTACGGATCTCTTCTGCACGAACAGAATTTCCTTGGTCTTCCTCTAAAGATGCCCATGTCATCCATGTTATATAGCTCTGAGAATTTATGTTCAGTGAAGACCTAAATAATCTTCGAGCTGCTGATAGATTTCCATTTCTTTGTTCCAAAACACCCCAAGCCTACAGTGCACATTCAAGGCGATATCTTAGTCATTAGTTACAGAATCAGTTACCACTGGAAAAAATTAGAAATGAAATCGATGGATATATCAATTAGCTATTTGTCTATCAAAAAAGTGACACTGGAATGTGGACAGAAAATTGGAAAATATAACTTACCTGAAGACAGCGAGCAGCACTTTCACTGGTTGAATCTATTGATAGAGCTCTTTGGTATAACTCCCTAGCTGTGGTTAAGTTTCCTTCTTTCCACTCCATCCACCCCCAAGCCTAGAAGGAAAAGGATCTTTAAGTCCCATCTTTATGAAATGAAGTTTGGATAGTCAAAAGTTCATTTAAGAGTATAAACCATTTCATGTACAGAACCTTTTATTTTGTTAGATAAGTATGTCTGGCAATGATAACCATTCCTACACATTCATGAAAATGAAGTACAAAGAGGTTCTTGATTGAAAGAAGCCTTACAATCCAAACTGGTTGATGCTTCGGATCCAATTCTGATGCTCTCTTGAACAATGTCCGAGCTAGATTTGCAGTTGAGTACTTATACTCCAACAAACCAAGTGACTGAAGGAGAACAGGATCTCTTGGATTTACTGCATGTCCTATCTTCAGAAGTTTTCTTCCCTGATCAATATTTCCCAAATTTGATTCAAAGACACCCCATACATGCCATGCAAACCTATTCTTGGGACTCGCCTGCACTGCTTTCTGTTTCAGAGAGTAACCCAAGGTATGATACGTGAGCAAATCTGACGAGCTATCAAATAATGTGAAATCAATTAGGGATGAGTTGGAATGATGAATGGATTCAGCTAAGAAATTTGGGATTCAGTTCTCAATAATATTTAGATGAACACCCATATAAGGAATCAAATTAAAGACAGAATAGAGACCTCAAAAAGCTTCCTAGCTCTCCTGCTGTTCTCCTGCTGTGCCTCTAGCTGAGCCCATGCCTATGCCAATAGAGATGAGTAAACACTTTTGCCACCGAAAGGAAAATGAAAAAAATTGAAGGCCTTCCTCAGGGGTAGTTCCCTAGTCAGAAAATCTTCTTGAATAAGAATACTTACAAGCCAACTAGCACAGCTCTTTGGATTACATTTGGTTGCTTGCCTGAATAAATATCTGGCCTGTTCATATCTCTTTGCTTTAGCTTCAAGTAATGCAAGTGTTTGGTATATATACTCATTTCCGCCACAATATTTTAGACCTTTTCCAAGAAGATTCCTTGCCTTCTTAATATTTCCCTGCTTTAGCTCCAGCATTGCCCAACCATGCCATGCTGCAATATGCCTCTTATCAGCGACTGTTGCAGCATCAAACAATTCTCTAGCTCTCCTTATATTACCCATCTTATTTTCCAGAACAGCCCAGCACTAGGCAAAGGAATAGGTTCAAGTTCAAGTAAACCACTAATGCAGAAAATGGCAAGAAGATATGCTGTTTATTACCCTATTCTCCTTGTACACACCAAACCACATGCAATCAGTCTTTGCTACCATCACAGAATCAGTTAGCCTGTGATTTTATACATTCATATCTGTTATCTGATTCTAAAAAGAGTGTCAAGCCAAGAAGTCTGCCACAACTACAATAGAGATGATTTTTAGCTTCTGCATGGAGTTCAGACCAATCATTCAGGTAGTATAGGAGTTATTGAAAACTAAAGAAGCAATAACGAAATAATGCTAAATTAGTCAGGAACTGCTATGGAAATATTCCCAGATTCAGACCCAATTCATTTGGTTTTCTTTTAAAATACAGATATCTCAGCATGAAGGACCATCTATATATGATTTCTTGCACAAAAGTTTACAATTTCTTGACTGATAAAAGAGGGGAATGCTTAACAGAGTTAATGGTAGTAGATAGGAACATCAAAAACCAACCTGCCAAATGTAAGGATTTTCCCCTTGTGTAGCCTGGCAACCTTTCTCATATACAGCTCTGGCTTCATTCATTTTAGATTGCTTGCTAAAAACTTTACCTAGGGCAACATATGGTCTCCCATCTTCCGGCCAATAATATATGCACTGAGATAATCCATATCAACAGGGAAACAATTTTAAGACTAACTGAAACAAATAGAAAAAAGGAAAATTGGCAGTGGAACAAGAAAGAATGTACCTTCTGCAGTATCTTTTCTGCTTCCTGATACTTATAGTTCCTCGTCAAAATCTTAGCTCGGTAAAGAGCCAGGTCCAAGTTCACCGGAAGTGGCTTCCCTCCTGAAACTGAGGCTATTCTTTCGGGCTCAAAAATAGGCATACTTTTAGCAAATTTTGATAGTTTAGAATCAATAAACATTGATGTGGAAGACAAATCACTACTCTCATTCCCACTAGCTTCATCATCTTCTTCTGCAGAAGACTCCATCGTAGGCCTGCGAACAACGAGCAACTCCTCCAGTGACTTCTTAGCAGACCTGATCTTTTCGGTGACCTCATAATCATCTTCATCACTGTCATTTGCCAGTGATGCATATGCTTCTGGCTTTTCTTGAATAAGGGGTGGCGGTGGTGGTGATGATGATGGTGATGACGGTGACGACGATGATGATGATTTATGGGAACAAATGGGATGCAAAAAAGGGTACGAAGAAGAATGGAAGTTCTTAAAAGGGATGCAAAACTGAAGCTTCGAAGGATTATTGGAGCTTTGAGAAGAAAGAAAACTACAATTGGAGCTTGAAGAAGGAGAGGAGGAGGAGAATGCTTGCATATTTCTTTCCCTCACAGCCACTCTACTTTTTATTTTAACGGATAAAATAACTGTAATGCTGCTGCCCCTTTTCAGCTTCAGCTGGATTTTTTCAGTCACCCAATACGGTGTACACTATACAGGAAGAACTCTTTTACTGATTTGGTTTTATTTATTTTTATTTATTATGTGGATGTATTTGGGAGGGAATTATAAGTAGTTTGATAATTTCGGTTAAAATAAATGTTTTTTCAAAGTAAGTTTTACTGGTGGGAAAGGGTGCCGCGTCACTGCAAGAGTGGAGCGGCTGAGGCTTCATTTGCTGCAAGTAGATTTTTTTAGCCACGTGGAAGTCGGCTGTTGGTTGCTAGCCATATCTTTTCACTTTTTTCCCCCATCCAGCTGAACAATGGATATTTTATATTTACTTATAGATAACAGAAAATAAAAAATAAAACTCGATCTTTTTAATTGAATTAGTTGCTCAAATTTCTTGATTTAAGTAAAAATTTCCATTGCCAACTTGACAAACATTAGAGAACTACAATACTGCACGATCATCCAAGGGGGGAAAAAAAAAAAAATTGGAAGAACAAATATGTCCCTCATAGAGGTTGGGATGCTGAAGTCACTTGGAGCTGATCAGCAGGACATCATATTGGCCAGCAATCAACCAGCAGTGCTGGCAATTTCCAAGATGACATGCCAAGTCAACATGGATGTTTTTCCATACCAAGAGGCTTTCCAAAAAACCACACTAAGGTAGGAATAACTCCCAAGAATTTATTTCAAGAAGACAACAAATTTCATGCAAGTTCTAACTTGAAAGCATCATATCTGATCACTCTTGAATTGGGCAGCAGAAGTTAAAATCCCTTAAGCCAAACAGTAGACACTGAAACAGATAAGATATCCACTGATCAAGACGAAATTTAAAATATCTATCATAAGCCTATAAATGAACTCTTCTTCCATTGCTATAAAATATTTGCTCTCTTGAAAGAATTGTTTACCTTGACTTAGTTGCATTAACTAGACTTCTATTCATCGCATAGTTCAACAGTTCTCCAAGTATTCTTTGTGCTTCTTGCTACTTGTAGGGGATTCCATCTATGTACGAAGATGCATCATATTAGTCTTTTAATTTCCACCCCATTTTCTCTTTCTTGCTGGTCTCTGTACTTTAGCTTCACCATTTGAATCAGCAACAGGCTTGGAGTTCTTGTCTTCAACATTTTTTGAAGTGAGAGGCTGCTGAAACCGCTCTCTTCTTTTTTCCATCTTGGCTAAGATCTCCACAATTCTAGGCTTTTCAAGTTCCTTAGCATTTATACTTTGATGAACAGCACTTTCCTTCTTCCTAGATTTATTGTTAAGATCATTGGGAACTTTTTCAAAATCCAGACAATTTTTATGCAGGGTAACTGAAAGCTTCTTAGGCCAATTTGCACTATTATGAAAACCATCAATCCTTGGGCTGTCAGCTTGAATGACCTTCCGAAAATGAGATTCATTAAAACCATTCATAGTTTCACGCTCCAGCTCATCATTCCAATCCAAGACGTCATATCTGTCAGAGTACATCAAATTTCCAGCTTTGGAGCAACTAGAGGACTGCAGATTCCATTACCAGAAGGAAACATCAAGATCATAATGTTCTGCATTCTTAAGTGCAACACAGCAACCACATTGGAAGCAATGATACACAAAGCTGGTATATATCACATGAGAATATAGAAATAGGAAGGATGGACAAAACATGTTTCTAAGAAGAGCTGTAGTAAGAGTAACAAGAAGCTGCCTTATTACAAAAAGGAAGTTAAATGAACGAAAGAAGATCCTTCTGCCAGAAACATAATTGAAATTCTACCTGAAATTACCAAAGAGATCTTTTACTTGAATGACAAGAAATAGAACCAGAAGCACAAACGAATAAAAGCAATACAAGGAAACCTCAACTTCCATTTTCTACAATGAGGGTTGTTTGGAAGCAACCTACAAGTTCCAACAAAACCAAGAATCTAGTATAACTAAATCCTATGCAGCAACATTCATATATAGTGCATGTGAAAGTGCATCAAGATTGCTGGTCTGCCCTAGGCTAGAACTCTCATATGCTCCATGAATTTATGCCCAAGTTGCAGTTCCCTTGGCGGGAATACCATCCAAGGAACTCAACAGAAAAGGAAGATGCATAGAACTAGAAAATACCTAATGAAATAATAGAGAATAAAGATAGCTCCAAGATAAGCAGACAAAAAAAGGGAGAAAACCAAGCAGTGGATAAAAAAATAAAACACTTGGATATACATGTAGTATAATAAAAAGATTTCAACAATAAATTCCCTAAGTTTACCTTGACATTCCCAACAAAAATGTGTGAATCAGCTGGATCCCAGCAACTTGGGGGTGCCTGCCTCAAATTATTGGCAAACTGACTACACCTATCACCCACTATTGGCAATTCATATCTTCTCTTGCTGAGTTCCCTGCCATCTATGAGCTTTCTTCCATGACCAGAGCCAGGTCTGGAATCAAACTTTTTATAACTAGAAGTCCTGCCAAAGGTATAAGATGTCTCCACTGCCTCCATATTATCCTCCTGATGCCTATAATTTTCCTGATCTGACCAATGCAATACTTCCGACTGCCAATTCTTACTTCTTCTCACAACATAACGATCATGACCATAAGTATGTCGAATATTCTCATCGCTATTGATATAACCTCCAGTGTAGCCATCTAACTTGTTACTACCTCTGTACCTCTCCACACAATTTTGTCTCTTTTGCCTACCATGTCTTCCAATCATGCCATTTCTTGACAAAGAAGCAGTCCTCATCTGACCCCTGAAAACAGTTTGTGGTTCTCTGTAAGAATGGAAATATAACCGATTTCTACTGTATCTGCTTCTCTCATCTTCAGAATTAGTGTGCCAAATATCCTCATGATCATGAAATGGATTCCCATATCTCCTCGTGTTCATTAAAGTGCTCTTAGCTTCTCCTCTCGTATATGGTAACTCTCTCTCATATCTTCTCTCAAGATAATCCCTTTCTCTTCGATTATCAGGCATGGGCTGATATTTTTCTTGTGTAAACTTGTTATCACAATTATGTTCATTAATGTAAAATTCATTGAATTTCCTTTTTGACTGGGTATGATCTCCATTGTGCAAATATGGAGCATCTTCAGTAATCAATTGTCCTGACACATCATAGTTGGAGGAATCCATCTCCTGAAAATGAATTCGTTTTCTATAATTACATTTCCGTTGTATTCCTTCATCTCCCAACCTTTGAGTTCTTTGCTCAGGAAACGGTTGTTTCCCCTTCACATTTCCACTAGTATACCTGGGACTCTTATGTCTACAATCTTTACCTTTCCCACAAGAATATCCAGCAACAGCAGAACCAGCCTTACTGGAAAACCTTGCCCCTCGGTAAGTTAACGAGTAGTCTAATTCCTCATGGTACAAGTAATCTTTGTCTCTATAAGAATCAAACTCATGATGCCTTTTCCTCTGTTTATGAAAATCAACAGCTCTGTAATGTCCATCATAGAAGTCCTCTGCATCAGACATATGCAGCGGACACTCATCATCCAAGTGGTTCTTCAATCCCAACTTCAAACTTGATCTCCTCTGTTGAAACCTCATATTTCTTTGAACATGGCTTCTGCTTCTTGCAACATATTTATAGTCAGACCTCCTGCTGACAACACAGTTTGTGGAGTCTTTTGAGGACTCCCATAACTCCGAGTCTGATGTTTGTGATACCAATTTTCGATGATTGTGGAACTTATTTGGATCTGCATAAGCACCATCTCTGGATCCTACGTAATCACTCTGAAAAGGAGATGAACAATGGTTCTGCTGACTATGTAATGATTCTGGTTTTTTCTTGGGTATTATAGCAGGCTTGCCCTTCCAATCAGTTTTCTCTGGTTCATCAGAACTCCTTATTTCCTCAGCCAGTCCATCCGAGTCACACTTTGTCGCCTGAACCTCCTGTCTTTCACAACTGTCTGAGTCCAAATGGGGAGGATCACCATTATCTTTAGATGTATGCCTGCAGTACCCGATGGTGAGAAGATATATCTTAGTGTGCTATTGATAATTAAACAGAGGAGAAAAGCAGTTCAGAGCATTATCATGCAGTTAGGAAATCTGAGCAGAAAAGCAACCCTGTTACTCATATCCCATTCTCCACAGAGAAGATAATCAAAGAAGTAAGGCCATTTTTTTTAAAAAAAAAAAGGTGAAATCTTTCATACATTTTCTTATTAAATGTGGACGCAAGGAAGATGAGTGGGTGGATGCCTTTCCCCTGAAACCTCCCGAAAATTCCACCATTTCAAAATTATTTTTTAGTTCAATTGCAAGTACCAAATGGCTGATGACTCATGGAAAGAAAATTATTCTTCAGTCAGTGCAAAGCCAAGCATGGAAATTAGCAGGCTAGTCATCCTTATCTGGCGCTAGTACTGAATATATTAAAGTAAAATACAATTATTTCAAAAAGAATTTCACCTCCAAAACACTCATTTCTCTCTTCTCTTTTAGAAATTTGAGTGTGCATACTTCTGCAGACATAGATCTTCAATTCACAAAAATTTGAATAATTAAGCCCTCTGGAAAGCAGCAGAGTCAAGAAAACAGAAACCATATGTAATTTTGGAAATGACTACTTTAAAATGCAACCTTAATTACCAAGACTAGTATAGAAGTATTGCATCCATGACATCCTTTTCCAACTACCTATCCATAGAAAGTATGTAATTAATATGAACAAATTATACTAATGCCAACAGAATGTTAAGCAAGACTACTTTAAGTGCAGAACAGACCTATAAGGATTAGACTTTTGGGTGGGTCCTTCCAATATCGGTAGCTCATCTTCACTTATACTGGAATAGAGAATTTCTCCAGCATCATCAACACCATCTTCCTCCAGGTCTCGTACAGGAATCTACAAAGTTCAAAAGAAGAGAAAAAGGAAAAAAGGATGAAGGTAAAGCCTATAGTAATAATAATGATGATAATGATCATGCAAAAACAAAATGAGTGGAATCGAAGAAAACTCAATGCTGAATTATGGTGATTATGAGCTACCTCTATGACAACATCTGAGTCTCGATGAACAGGAAGCCTTACGTCAATAGATGGTTGACGCTCACCAAGGCCATCTTCTACCTGAATAGCTCTTCCCTTCAGCTGAAAACCCAAAGTAATTTCCATATAATCAATTCAATACAAATTCATGAGAAACATTGGAAACTAAAATACATGATAAGTAGCTGCTATAAAATCTAAATAAGAAACTCTCAACAAGTAATACCATCTCTGACTCGGGTAGTCTACAAGAAATTTCATTGGTGAGAGACAACGGTTTCCTTTGATAGTCATGATCAACTTCAGCTCCATGCTCCTATAAATTAAAGGACAGAGTATGAAAATATGATTTTTATATTTTGTTAAAAATTAGAAACACTTTCTGGGTGATCTGGTAAACACACTTTTCTATGTCTAACATTTTTGTATGTTGCACTACCAGTAACTTTGCCTGTTTGATCTCTATGACTATCCTGTAACAATCAGAATAAAAATGAATCTAGGAGAAATATGAGACAGGATAGTACATAATTATGTTTGAAGCTTGAAATCTAAACACTAACACAATGGAATATCAAGTTTTACGCCCCTGGTCATCTCTAAAACTATCCAAAAAATTACAAAGAGAGAACATTCATGGCAGCAACTCAATTACCAAGTGGTTGCAATAGCTTTTCCAACTATCTTCATCAAAACCAAAATTAAAAAAATCTGTAATGTCAACCCCAGAATTTCTCCAAGGCTTATGCTCTAATGTGTCGATATTAACGTCTAATATAGTCCTGCATAGATGAAGCCAGATATAGAAGAATCCTTTAGTTTGGTCTATTAGAATAAAGGAAAAGACAATAACAAAAGGAAAGGAGATATTCAAATTTCCTTGTAAGGGTAAAAGAAAGCTGTTATCAGAAGTAACCAATTTTATTCATAAGTATGGCAAATACATCAGGAACAACCAAAAGACAGCCTGTCTTAAGAACCTTCAAGAGCCTATCCAGTTGAAGTCTCAATAATTAAAATAGAGGTCATGGAAAAAGGGAAAACAGAATTACGAAAAAGAAGAATTTTTGACTAATGCTGCTGACCTAGAATGTGGAAGTGAGAAGTTACGTCTGCTTTGGGGTCCAATACAGCTTTTCTCAAACTTATAAGTGCAACCATTGCTCTCCCAATCATCTCTTACAAATGTGGACAAGCAAGAAGCAACTCGTGCAGATCCATTGCTTTTAAGATTACTTGGAAATGTCGTTGGGTTATATCCCATGTACTGCACAAAATTAAATACTTGCTAAGTCCCAACGAACCTGGGAAAATTTAGCTTCATGAAAATGCATATTGGGCATCTAGAAGAGAAGTCTTCATTAAATAATTCAATCAAGAGATCATACGGACTTTAGAATCAAAAGACTCTGGACTCACTTTCTTATTGAGAATCCTTACTTCTTTTATTATCCTTTCTGGAAAAAGCTAAGCAATTTGGATATCAATGGACAGATGACACACATTGCCTTAGGATGACACATTCAGTAGATGCATAGTAAAAAAAAATTCACCAAGTCATAGGATACTCTACTTGGTATTTGCTAGGAAACATACATACATACACCAGAGTACTCAAGCTGATCATAAAACAAAATCTGAAAAAAGAGAAGTCAAAAATTAAAAGCACATTTCTAGTCCTCAGTGGTCTAGTCCCATTTTGAGCACAATAATGCAGTATGTACACTGTGTAACACATTATCAACATTTAAAAGAAAGATATATAAGCAGAAAAGGCTTAAAAATTATTTCTTTTAATTTTTAGGTTTGTTTATCAAATAAGACAACATTCAGAAACTGGATTCGAAACAATATACTAGCCCTACTTCCATACATTGTACCGCAATTTATAACTGCCACCACCATTTTCAACTCCAAAATTCCCTTTATTTTCTGCCACATTTGCATATTCATCATCATCATTACCAACCTTTCCACCAGTTCCCCCACTCGAGAACTTATCTCTCACATGCCCAGTTTCATTAACATTAACATTACTATTATCATAATCTCCATCGTCATTCAACAAAATATCAAAATCATCCTCAGTCTCACTACCATTCCCATCATCCTGTTCCCCAACCCTATCCTCCACATCCTGAAAACTCCCGACATTTCTATCGTCATTGTCATAAACCCCATCGTCTTCCACAGGCAACTGGGATAATGCTTGAATGGCACTAACAGCAGAGCTCAGTTGCAACTCGACATCGCCATATAGATCGCTGAAATCATCGGATTCAACAAATTCCCCCATTTTTGCTTCCTGAATTTCATAGAAGAGATAAACCCTAATAAAATCCTTAAACCCTATTAGTTAAGCTTGTTAAGGCCTCCTTCGGGCCCATCTTTGATTACATGGCGTATCTCCGGGTTTATATCTATAGGTTTTTTTGGAAATTTTTATAAAAATCAGGGTAGTGATGGTAATATACCCTTTTTATCTTTATCTTTATCTTTTTTTTTTTTTTTTTTTCTTTCTTAAGAGTTTTAACTGAAGTGAATAGAAATTAGTGAAGTACTTCTCAAAAAAAAAAAAAAAAAAATTGAAATTAGTGAAGTAATCAAGCATTGAATAAACCTACATTTATTTATAATGATGTGTAAAGAAAATTTACCAATTCTGTCCTTTATATTTTTTCCTTTTACCAATTATGTCCTTGGTGATTTCTATTAACTTATTAAGGCTATATTTGGATAAGCGTGTAATTGGGGAAAAAATAGCTTATTCGAGACAAACTATCATTTAAAATGAATCTTATCTCATTTTTTTTTTTTAAATTGAATTTTATGTTGAAAAAAGTGGGGGTTAAATATATAGGTTTTATAGGTATAATGATTGTGTGTGTAAGAGAATGTTTGTTTTAGGAAAAGTGTACGAGAGTGATTTTATTAATAATATATATTTTTTAAATAAGGTGGACCCACAACTTTTATAGGTATGTTTTATAGGTGTGTTTTTAGGAGACAAATTTTTTTTAAAAAAAAAAACGGTGTCCAAATATATTGGTTTATGGGAGACAAACATTCTTCACTCAACTCAAGTTGAAAGCTTGTCCAAATATAGCCTAAAAAAAAAAAGCAAAAAGAATTTTAATAGGCAAAGACATATTCTTTAGGCAAAGACAAATGAAATCCACAATGGCAAAGACAAAAGAAATCCATAATTATAAATTTTAGGCAAAGACAAAAGAAATCTAGAATTGGAATGTTCCAAGGAGTAGGCAAATAGAAAAGGATTTTTAAATAGATTTAGATTTTATGTAATAGGCAAGGAATACATCAACTGCATTAGTTACCTTAGTTGGCGTAGTAAATGTACAAGAAATATGATCACAAATAGAAAGGTACACTAATAAACTAGCATTACTTCAAGACTATAGCCAAATATATTCTATATATTCATCAAGGCATAAAATTAAAGCATAATATAAGAAAGATTTAGGGTGTGTTTGGATTTCCACTCAACTCTAGTTGAGTGGAGTTTTTTGGTTCTCTAATAACCCGGAATATTTGGACATCATTTTTTTTTTTCAAAACAAGTTTATCTTCCACTTTAACACCGTACGCTATGTTGTGGATCCCACTTAATCAAATATATATATATATATATATATATTATTAATAAAATAATATTATACACTAAAACCCAAAAAAACATTTTCTTACACACACAATTATTACACATATAAAACCTATATATTTAACCCCACTTTTTCCAACATAAAATTCAATTTGAAAAAAAGTGGGGGACAAGATTATATTTGAGTGATAACTTGTCTCAAAAACACCATTTTTTTCTAATGCAGTGAAAATCCAAACACACCCTTAGTAATAGCTTCCAGCAAAAAAGAACTAAAAAAAAAAAGTATGTCCTAAGTTTGTCTTTTCTACAACACAACTATTCCAAAGCCCTTGATTGTTTGTTAGATACCTCAAACCTAATAACTCCTTATCATATCATAGAGAACTAATAATGTCAAAAACACCTAATTAGTCCAAAAACAACAAATATCATTTTATCAATATAATATCTCATTTATATTTTGAAGGATAAAATATACAAAAATAACATTGTCTTCCAACAAAGAAAAGAAGAGGGAGTTGTAGGGGAATAACATATATATATATATATGGAAAATTAGCCGGTTTAGTCTTCTAACTATTTTTATTAATTAACATAAATTTACAATCTTTTTTTTTAACCTGTTAAATCCTACATCTTTTTACAAGCAGCCTGTTAGTCCTTTCGGCCAAAAATCATCACGTGCCTAGCACGTGATGATTTTTTAAGGGCAAAATTATCCTCTTGAGTATTATAAAGCTATGAACTTAGACTAACTTATATATATATATTCTTTTAAATTTCAGTGGAATGGATTTTATAATTGTTAAATTTGTTAGTTTCTATAAAATAAGTATCAATTTGTTGAATTTACAACACAATTTTTCATTACATATATATGGAAAATGATAAATTTGATCCATAATATTTCTTGGGAAACTTTATCGATTTAGTCATGTAACTATTTATGTTTTTCTGACAAGGTTCTATAACTTTTTTCTTACTTTAATTAGACCCGTAACAATTTTTGTTTACTAAAATTAGTCCTTCCGACCAAATTTTTGTCCTTTCCTCTGGAGCTCAACCAACGTGGACAAAAATTAAGGGGCATTTTCGGTAGTTTCAGTTCTAAAAAATGTGGAAAATGAAATGGAGGGAAATTTTTCACTCTTCCAGTTGCAAAACTTCTTCTTTGAGTGAAAAAATAAAATTCTGACTGCAAATTCGGGTAAATTTTTACTGCAAATTAATTTTGCCCAAACTTGCAGTTAAAAATTTGTCCAAATTTGCAGTCAAAATTTTAATTTTTCACTCAAAGACAAAGCCGTACAATTGGATGAGTGAAAAATTTCTCTCCATTTCATTTTTATCATTTTTTAGAATTAGAATTACAGAAAATACCCCTCAATTATTGTCCATGTCAGTTGGCACCGGAAAATTTGAAAAAATTTGGCCGGAAGGACTAATTTTAGTAAACAAAAATTGTTACGAGACTAATTAAAGTAAGAAAAATGTTATAAGACCTTGTCAAAGAAATATAAATAGTTACATGACTAAATTGGTAAATTTTCCATATTTCATGTGTCTTTAGTGTAATTAGTCTATGATATTTCTTTTTTATTTAGTATAAATTCCTATAATAAATTTGGTCATTTTCTTTACAAAATTTATTATTTGGGCAACTCAAAATCTATTGCTCGATATGCCCAAATAATAGATTTTGTAAAAAGATAAACCAAATGCACATGTTCATTATACATTGAGAATCTATTAAATAAAAATAGAAAGAAACAAAATAAACCAACAACATCAATAATCAAAAAATTAGATATCAAATCTATAAATTTTATATAATATATATATATAACAACACTGTTATAAAAATTGATAAATGTTATAATTCTTAGGGCAAACTATCTCAGATGCCCCTATACTATTCTCAAATCCTGCTTTATACCCCTGAATTAAAAAAAGTTCATAACTTACACTACAACTTTTAAATCATCCCACCGGATGCCCTTTCGTCACTTTTTAACGTCAAGTTTGCTAACGGTTGGAATTTTTGACTGTTCGACCTAAAACCCCATGGGCATTTTTGTCCATTCAGAAATAAGGTTTTGGCGGTAAGATTAAGTTGTTAAAAAAAAAAAAAGGAAACAAACAACTTTTTATTTTCTTGAAATTTCACAGATCTACTTTATTCTTCCAGTAGATCTGAGCTATTTCTTCCATCAAATTTGAAGTCTTGTTCCACAGAATGCCTAGAAGTTGTACTCCATTGTTACCCATTTGTAAATGTGGAATCTAAAGCACATTGAAGACATCTTGGACAGAAAAAAAAAATCCTTCAAGAAGATTTGCAAGTTGCGGGGGGATGAGAAGAGGTAAAGTTTGTAAGTTTTGTTGAGCATATGAACATTGATGATATGGTAAAGCTTTCTCTTTTCTATGACAGGGTGATGGTAGAAGGTGCAGTTCCTTTGAGTGGGTAGATCCTAAAATGTGCAAAAGATCTATGGAAGTTATCCCCGGGCTGCTTTGACGAATTAGGGTTATGGAAGAAGAAATTGATGCGCAGAAATTATGTGTTTCAAAATGTGAAGAAAAGAATCAAAAGCTTCAGAGAAAATTTGCATTGCTGAAGCTTAAAAATGGGAGATTAAAGTGTTGGTCTTGGGTTCTAGGTTTATTAGCATTGTTGAGTTGGATGTTATGCATATGTATCATGGTGAGATTAATGGATTGCAACGGTAATGGACATGAGTTGAAGAAGCTTGCTGGGATTAGATATTAGAGATTGTATGATAGAAAATATAGTGTTTGTATGGGTTCAATGAAGTGAATGACATGAATTTCATTGACCCTGTTCCTTGTTTCTTAGGTCATCTTTAATAGGATGATAGGATAGGTCATGTTTATGAGTTCATGAATGAGTTGGTTGGTAATGTTTATGACCTTGTACAACTTTTGTTGTTGTGAATGAATGAAATAATGTAAATCCACCAAATTGTTGAAATTAAATAATGTAAATCCATCAAATTGTTGATTATTGAAATATTATTATCACAAAACCCAATGTTATTAACATCATATTTACAATATCAAATATCATTCCCAACACTTGTTTTTTAAAGTTGTTAACTACATCCCAAAAAAGATGCCTTGAAGACTGCAGAAAGTTGAACATATCATCCCAAAAGAGAATCTAATAAAACAAGATTGGCCCCAGTTGTCATCGATACTTTATCACTAGTTGTTTCCTTGACCTCTTCTCCATGAGTAATTGTTCCTTGAGCTTCCTTCACCGAGCTAAACTTCCCTAAAATCTTCATAACTCTGCCTCTCCCTCTCCCTCTCCCTCTTTCTCCTCTATCTGTCCTAGTCTCAAATCCAACTTCTGCAGTTTCTTGTTGAACAATAGGTTGTTCAGTTTCTGGCTGAACAACAGCTTCTGTAGTTGCTGGTTGAACTTCTGCAATTTCATCTTGCTGCTGAGGCTGAGATTGAAGCTCAAGCTGAGGATCAGGTTCATTCTGTTGTCCAATTTCTCCTTGGCCTGATTAACTTCTGTTTGAATGTGTTTCCTACAATGAAAAAATATTGTTAGATCTAATATAAACAACAATTATTTACCATACAAGTTAAGAATGATAAAAGATATATTACTGTTGTTTTTCTCTCTCTCCTTCTCTGCATTTTTGGTGTTGCACCATCTGCTAATAATTGAGGACAAATTAATCTGTTATGCCCTTTTTCCTTACACTTTGTGTAACTAATAATGATCCTTCTTCGTATTCTTCTTCTTCCTTCACTGTTTTCATCATGTTGCCTTTTTCTAGCTCTTATTGGCCTTCCAGGCTGTTTATATGCTCTAAGAGGGTCAAGAAGAACACCCTCCGCCCTAGGCCACATGTCTCATCCATTTATTGGTATGAGAACATTGTCATACAACTGGACATATTTTTCCTTCTGGTAATAACTGTGAATTCTGTGATGAGGATCTAAACCCTTTTTGTGTAAATTAGCAATAGAGTGCACACAAGGAATTCTTGTCAAACCCCAAGCCTCACAACTACAAGTTTTTTTTCCTTAGATTCACAAAAAACTGTGGATCACCTGGTCCCATCACTTGATCTTCATGTTGACCATTCCAAACAGGTTTTCGTTTCCTTGAATGAATAACACTCTCCTCAACTTTCAATCTAATCATAGGACAGCAACCATTTGGTGGTTCTCTCCTCATTTTGTTCCTCCTATTAACAATCCTCTCCATCAAACCAAACTTGCATGCTCTCCATCATAGTTAAAATAAGTTAACTCCTAGCCTCCAAAATGTGAGAATTGAATGATTCACACAAATTGTTACACAACATATCAAACTTAACATAATGGGAAAAATAAGCTCTCACTCAATGTTCTGGTTTGGGACTATTAACAACCCATCTCCAAGCATCTTGATCATACAACTCTAACTCCCTCAAAGCTTTCTCATATAGTTGCTTGTTTGTACTCCCTGCTATTTTCCATAGCATGTCCTTCAAAACTTTTTCCCTGTGTAACTTCTTAAAGTTGTTGTACATATGTTGTACACAGTATCTATGGTCAGAATATGGTAGAACCTCTGCCAACGTAGCATCAAGTCCCTGTAATCACCAACAAATTTGAACCTGTTAAACAAATTCCATAACAATTTTCAATATCCAAATTGAAAGTGAATATGTTACACATATTACCTTTTGTCTGTCAAATGTAAAAGTATATCCAAATCCTCCATGTCCTATAATATCCAAATCAGCACCCAATAAGTTAAAAAATCATCTTCACTGCTCAGTAGCCTACTTTTCAACAACTGCCCATGCAATTGGCCACCAACCATTATTCCCATCAGTGCCAATTGCTGCTAATATTTGCCCAGGATAAGTACCTTTGACATGCCATCCATCAACACCTATCAATGGTCTGCAATGATCTAAAAAGCCATTTTTCAATTGTCCTAGACAAACATAGAACCTCTTAAACTTTGGTTGTCCTCCCCACTCCCTGAAGTCCTCATGTTCTATCTCAATGGTTGAATCAGGATGAGTTCTAAGTAACTCTGCTTTATACTCCCATAAATGCTTATATTGATTTGCCATATCCCCAACAATCATCCTTAATGCAAGTTGTCTTGCATTATATGTTGTTGTTCTTGACATTTCAGTCTTGTAATCTTCATCAATGTTCTGTTTGATTGCATTAGCAGGCATCTGCGGATTACATTTGAACCTTTCCAAGTACCTATTAGCAACCCATCTTGCAGTTATCAACCTGTTTTCCATTGATGGTTGCAGTTGTTATGGTTCAAGTTCATTGACTTAATGACTAAGTCTTTAGATTGTGTTGCTGATTCTATGGAAGCAAACACAAACCACTTGCAATCTTTTGTCTTGCAAATTCCTCTAACTCTTTTTGATTCACAAGGCTTAAATTTGTAAACCTTTCCCTCATTTATACAATAGTTCCTAACAAAATTTTTAAATTCATCTCCCCCATCAAACCTCATTCCCAACTGAAAAAAAGGCCTATCCATATCTCTTCTACTGTCAAAGTATGAATATTTACCTCTAATTGCATCATCTTCACTACCTGACCTTTCACTTTGTAACTCATCCCTCATATCATTACCCAGTACATGAGCACCATCTGTTTCTTGATTACCTGTTTCAATTTCCTCAGTAACATGTTCAATGTTGTTGTCAAACATGGCATCATCCTGACAGTACCCATCATCGTCAGTGAATTGTTCTTGCTCGTAATCACTGTCATCAGCATCATCATCATCATCTTGTTGTTCAGCCTGATCTCATTCAGGTGCA
>JAXGGT010000035.1:575408-588600 GCA_035583425.1 Marsdenia floribunda | reverse complement strand
AGAAGAAGAATACTAAGAATGATAAATAGAACACAAAGAAACATACCACACCATCATCTGGGTTCTCAAGATTGATATTTGGATGCACCCAGCCACTCCGTATTGCCTGCAATATAATAAAAAGTCCATCTCAAGTCAAAGTTGAAAGTCTTGTATTTGTCAATCACATAATAAATGCAAGAATATGCCTACAGCAGAAGAATTTTAATAACAGTTAAGGAGAAAGAAAAATTCAGGCTGTGATTACTGAACCACCTTAACACCGCCCATTATGATAAACAACCAAAATAATGTGGTCAAAATTTATCTAAACATAGACATATAACTTAACATGAACAGAATGACCATGTAATATAGCAGTCCCATTGTCTAAATTAAATGTCCTATTTAGACATCACACAGAATTTAAAAGCATTTGAGCATAGGCAAGTTACTAACTTAGTGGAACTCATGTTTATATTTTCTTTAAAGAAAAAATTAAGGAGATTATTGAGTAAGTTCCGATGAAGAATAATTATCATAAGAAACCAGACATTCACTTCTGAACATCCCAAAAATAGAATAATGCTTCAGTTTCAGAAGGAGGTAGTTGATAAAAGAGTTGACACCTTTTTTTTTTTCCTTTTCTTTTTATTAACTAGGATAAGCTGTAATTTACTGACCCCCTTAGTTAAAAACAAGAAATTCTCGGAGCCCAAGCCAATCTAATTGTATTGTCCTTTTATTAGAAATTCTTAAACAAAGAAAATATTTGAAACCAGAATATTAACCACATAAAAGATATCCCCACAAGGTCCTTGAGATAGGGCACTCTGACTTCCATGAAGCCAGGTATACGATTTATCAGCATTCACCCTTCTCTCACTGTATCTTCAACTCTTTTGGTGCAACAATTTGTTGGTTATCCCACCCACTCTCTCCCCTAGGTTACAAGGGAAAATAAAAAAAATAAAAAAAATCTCTCTTGTTTGTTAGTGTATCAATATATAAAAAGTAAAAAGAAAACTCTGTTTGGGAGAGATGTTCAAGAAGATTCATGCTAGTGGTAAACAAATTCACCAAAAAAGATTTTAAAATGTATATTCATATGGTAAAAAATTTGGAGTAATTAATAGAAAAAAAATCTACAAGGAGAGTGATTTTTGAAAACTTTGAGTTGCCATAAATATTCAATTTATTCACATCAAAGTGTTCACCCAGGGCAACTTTCGAAAACCCTAAATATTATAAAGGAAAAGAAGCAAAAGCCAGCATAAAATATTCTGGTTTTCCTGAGCTTCAACCTCCACTTGCAACATTTCAATGGACACTTTCGATGGAGCAAATGAAAACAAAAGCAACAAGCAGGTACTCAGGTCCAAAAGTGAGAAACCTGTTTTCAAGCCTGATTTGAAAAGTATACAAAAATGATCTGCTGCTTTTCAATTAGGAGGTTTATATGCTGCAGTTACACTCCAGGTGTTTAGGATTGAAGTTTCCAACTTTTCCCTACATGTGGATATGTTTCTAAACTTTTATATCTTCTGGCACCTCATACATTGCCCACATCTGTAGTATACCAAGTACAAGATACTAAGAGCTGGGATAAGATAACAAGCATTTTAGAATATCCAAGTAATTTACTATTCATACCAAAAAAGTCCTGAGATTCTACATCTTGGCCACAATCAGAAAGATCTCTTAAAGCAACAAATAAAATGATTATTGATCACTCATCTAAATCCACTACATACAGACCCAAATGATATGCGTCCCTAGACAGCCAGCAACTAAATACAAGAAACTTAATTATAGGGGTGGTTTAAAATAATAATAATAATACAGACTTCACAAGGATTTAACAGAATGAAACTGAAAGCAAACCTGCACAGTTGCAACAGCTTCAACAGCACCAGCTGCTCCCAGCAGATGGCCAATCATAGATTTTGTGGAGTTCACTCGTAACTGCAAGATTTGGGGGGGAACTTTTTATAAAAGAAAAACCTTAAAAGGTACTCCTTCGTTGAAAATTGATATTCCACTTTCATTAAGTACAAAAATAAGGGAAAGTAGACAACTTACTGATTATCTTCATTATTAAAGTAGTTGGTAGTGGGACTCATGTTAGCAATAGTAAATTTCTTAACCAAGGAAGTTAGTTGTGGTACCTTTGAATAACATATTTTAATTTTAAAAACATTGACATTTTATTTTGGACATCCCAAGAAAGAAACATAGACATGCAATTACAGAGGGAGTAATATCCATAAAGATATCCTACAAACACTTCATATTATCAATAACCTCTTGGTTCTGGCCAAAACAGTGAAGAAGTGCCTGAAATTCTTTAATATCTCCAGCTGGTGTGGATGTAGCATGCGCATTTATATAGTTGACATCTTCCTTAGCCACGCCAGACTGTGCTAATGCCTTTTCTATACACAGAATAATGCCAGTTCCTGCAAATAGGTACAGAAAATGTAGAAGTTAATATCAATTTCAGCAAATTGAGACAAGTTTCTTCATTAAATTTATACTTAAAAAACTCAAGGTAGCTGTGTGAGGACCCAGAGATGTCAATAGTAACATAATCAAAATTAACATTAGCAGAAATAGTTTGTCATAATACCATTTGGATGAGGCTCAGTCATGTGATAAGCATCACAGGTAAAGCTACCACCCAGAAATTCAGCATAAATGTCTGCACCTCTTCTCTGTCCATTTGCATTTTTTTTCCAAAAGCAAAAAAAAAAGAGGGAAAGAGATCATAAGGAAAAAGTAGATGAGAATTTCCACAAGATACTGGAAAATGATTACTTATACAGTGTGACCTAAAGTCACCTTGGCATGCTCCAGTTCTTCCAAGAGTAGAACTCCAGAGCCTTCTCCCATAACAAATCCATCACGATTCTGTTCAATATCCAGTTAAAGTTTAATGCAAACTCTGGAGAAAGACCAGAATCCAAATTCTGAAATAGATTTTTAAAACCCTACTTTCAGTGTAAAGGCCTTTTTTTCATAAGTTAAAAGCTAACATGTTTCAAAGCCCAGAAATGTAAAGCGAATACTAGATGTGAATTATAAAGTGACAGATTTCCAAGCACCAATTACCCTAATCGTATTCCTCGCAGATTATTGAATAATTAAAATGAATTTGCAGGAGAAACAAACATTCACTTAAGAAGTTCTATAAAAAAGTCGAAGAAAGGGCTAACTTTGAATCTCAAACCACAAAGAATGAGATGTTCCTTGCCATAGACACTGTGTTAGATCATCAAATGCTATGCCTTTTTCTATACTGATTATGGTCCTAGGACCAAAAGGGAGAAAGAAACCAGGGGGCAGCAAGATCATTACACTGTCCCAAGGGCGTGAAGCTTTGGCTGGATCACTGTTTCTTTGAGAAAGTGCTTTACAAGCCACAAAACCACCCAATCCTGCACCAATATATCACGTGAATATATTCTTAAGCAGCAAAAAGAAATAATACAGAAAGAAGATATAAGTACCAATTGGTATGATAGCAGCATCAGAGCCCCCACAAAGCATCATATCCTGTAAGTTCTCCAGATATCAACTACTAATGTTAATAAAATAGAACCCCAAAATGTAGATATCAGTACTTACAGCTTCCCCTCTAATTATATGGTTAGCTGCATTCAGCATACAGAAGTTGCTGGTAGCACAAGCAGTAGAAATTGAATAGTTTGGGCCCATCCATCCCTGAATATTCAGTAAAGTTTATAATTTAAAGGTGCACAGTGAGCATGAAAAGAAACATGTTGAATCAATACTCAGAATATATACCAGATCCATGGCCAGCATGGCAGAGCCCATGTTCGTAGTTGCAAAAGGAACACAAAAAGGGTTCATCTTCCTGTATGAGATCCGCAAAGCTTCTATAGCATCATTAAAAACCTGCTCCAATCAGAAAAGGAGACTTCTGAGAAAGAAATTTGTTGATAAGACTTGTTAGATGCCATAAAAGAGACCTCAATTAGAATGAAGCAAATGAAAGTGAAACAATGGGGCATGAGACTCTGATATAGAGAAAAGCAGAGCCAGACACGTGATTCCCACTGAAAGGATTTTGTAAGAACATCCCACAACACATGAAGAAAGAGATATTAGTGTCTCAGATTGCAAGCACTAGTAAGCTAGATGCGTATGAGATTTGAATTCTACAAGACAACAAGAATCAAGAGAATTTCCAAAAACATGTTTTTCCTATCTACATGTGAAGTCTGATATTTGTTTCACAAAAAAACCAACCGAATCTAATTCCAAAATAAGTGTTGAGTACAACCTCAGTGCTGTGATTGGAAGATCTAAAACCACAAGTACAACTAAAATGATCCAAAAAAGTGCCATAATCATGATGAACAAACCAGAATCCACTAGCAGAACATCTGGTAACAGGAAGACAAGAAGTTACCTTCATACCCCCCAAAGCTGAACCAATTAATACACCACATCTAGTTTTATCCAATTCATCCATAACATCCTCTGTAACTCCACCATCTACCAGTGCCTTCTTCCCAGCTGTAAGCATGTATAACATGAACTTGTCCATCCTTTTAGAAAGTTTAGGTGCAACAAAACCATCTGTAGAGAAAGACTTAATCTCTCCAGCAATTCTCTGTATTTGAAGCCTAAGAATCAAATTCTAAGCTTTAAAATAACAAATGAAAAAAAAGTTACTAAAAAAAAAAAAAATTCAAAAAGACATACTGTGGGATAATGAGAACAATCAAAAGCCTCTATCTCAGTAATTCCACTAACACCTTCCAACAAATTAGTATAAAATACATCTGGATCATGGCCAAGTGGGGTCTCTACACCCATTCCTGTAACAACCACTCGTCTTTGCTTCACAGAAGGTTTTTTCTTGGGGGCTGCTTCCATTGCAGGTTGCACTGCAACAGCCATTACTTGACCTGAAAGAGAAATAATCCATGGAAATGAGAACACAACAAATGACAAGGCAATTTTGCAACATAAATTGGGGATTCATGAAATCATGTCAACAATATTAGCTAATATTACAAGATTAACAAAATACACATGTTAATGTGTAGTCTAAGAATACCGAAGGAAGGACCTAAAGTTCAATTCAGTTGGGCAGGGGCTCCTTTAGTCATCACTACTTTGAAGAACTAGAATCGGGCTTCCTAAATACAACAGGTTTCTTGTGGTCCCTCCATTTTGTATTCAAGCTTCCAAGTGCCTACCTCCTTCATTAATTAACCTCTAGGTTTTCCCCATTTTCCCCTTGTATCTCAAGTTAAAAATTCTGCTAACAAAATAGGTAACAGTAAGATCAGGAGAGCATCTAGTATCGTGGTAAATAAGAAAATTGGTCAAAGCACTCCAACAAGCACATCCAAGATCATCAAAACCAAATCAACCGCCTCTCAGGCTGCATTTACTATCACACACATATATATTAATAATCCTGACGTTTGAAGAGTAGAAATATTTAGTGCAAGGAAAGAGAAAAATTAAGCTCCTTCCCTTCTGACACCATTGCTTACCCTTGCTAAACAAAATCCATACATCAAACAAATTATTATCAGCTGACCTCTTAAATTTGAGCAAGCTCCACTGACAGGCAGAAATAGGTGGACCCAAATTGATGTTTTAGCAGCACCAATCTCTTATTGAACTGTTCGTGCAATTATAATGACCAGTATATGACCACCAGTAGTAACAACCAATTTTATGTACAACAAATAAGTCATTCTATTCTATATTTCAGTTCTTAGTCACCATCAATCCACAAGTAATAGAGGGTAGACCACTCACAAACGAATTTCATAATTTTCCACGATCACAGTTTACTGTGGTACATTCCACAAAATTATCCTGTAAGCGAAGCCATTCTTTTGGAAGAAAAAGAAAGTCACAGACATTTGATTTCCCCGGAACAGAGGAAAAAAAAAAAGGGGGGTCTTTTCCATTCCGCCAAACCAAATAAATCCTTAAAGCTTGCCTCAGATCCCAAATCCAAAAAGTCAGGAAAAAAATATGAACAAATAAAAAGAAAGAAACATGTATATTTTTCCATGAATATCGCTCCGTCTAACACGTCTAAAAAATACAAAAACCAAAAGGAGAACAACCTGAGCAGACTGAAAATAATTAAACTGAAAAAATAAAAAAGAGGAAAAAAAAGCCAAAACCTGAATGGGCAGGTTGGCGAAGCTTGTTCCTCCTGCGACCCAAAGGAGTTCCACAGTTACCGGAGAAGAACGGGGAAGAAGAAAGCCCAGAGACAGTAAAAGACGAAGAAGAGGTTGCTTTATAGAAATTATCGCAAGGCTCGAAAGATAAGCAAGAAGACATGAGGTGACGAATTCTTGAAATTTCAGGGTTACATTTTGAAATAGCCAAAGCCCTCTTCCTCTTACGAGCAGCCCACTTGGTAAATCGCGAAGAGAACGAAAGGTTAGAATTCAACATAGAAATAGAGCTCGATGATTCATTTTCACAAGCAACTGACATGCATGCCGCCATTAGCCAAGAACACACCACCGATGACGCCATCTCTACCGGTGTACCCAAAAAAAAAAAAAAAAAAAAAACCCCCCCCCCCCCCCCCCGCCCCCAACACACACACACACACAAAGAGACATAATTTGTTTTACTTAGCAAATTTGATGGAAGCGAGAGGGGGGGACCTTAGAATGGAGACAGACTAGTGTGTGTGGGCGAATTTATTATGATGTGTGATTAGCATTTGACAACTTTCATGGTGCTATATAGTAGTCGTGTATTTTAAACTCTCTGGTTCGATTTGAGGCCATATATCATATATGTACCCACCAAAGTCTGTATCCATTAGTAGTCTTTATCGTAGCAAAACGAAGGCAAGAGAAGGTCCTTCTTCCAATTCCAAAACCCTCCTCAAACACAGCTCAGTACCACACCCCACCCTCCCCCCCACCCCCCAACAGAGACACACACACAAACACCCTTGCCCTTCTTCACAAAAAGATAAAGGGAAAATCTATTTTTACTCGTGTCATCTCTCATTGCGCCCTTTTTGTCTATGGAAATTCAAGATTCTTGAAAGAGAAAATTTTTTTTGTTAGTGTTTTCTGTGAGTAAGATTATTGTCTAGTAGTAGGTAACTGCAAAGATATATACCATGAACCGGTTTTGTTTTGTTTTCTTCTGCTTCACTGTCGTCATTTTTGCTGTCTTCACCATTGGATTTCAAGCAGGTAGCTAGCTAGAAAGAAAGAAGAAAAAAAAAAAGAAGTGATGTTCTTAGTGGTGGATGGAATGTTTTTGGGAGCTTCTGTTTGTAACCTCATTTTCTGGCTCATTTCCCATTTAGGTAAACCTTTGCATTTAGCTAATGATTATGGCAACAGAAGCTCAACAATCAACGTAGAGAAGAAGCCATACTTAAGCAGCAGGAGAATTCTCAGGCATGGTAAATTTCATTTCTGTGCTATTCTGTTTTTTTTTTTTTTTTTTTCCCTCTTCTCCTGCAATTAATTTTTTAATTGCTTCTCCCCCATTGATATAAATATCCCTCCATTCCATGCAATAGGGAAGCTCGTCTTTTGGTGTTAATATAAAAAGATTGTTGTTTTTTTTTTTTTCTAGGTTTTTGTACGAATAGGGATATAAGCATTTCACAAAGCAGGTATTCAACAACAGGGATCCCACAGTTTATAGTGCAGATTGTGAATACTTGCATTTCTGGTTGTCCACCTTCCAACATTCATCTCCACTGTGGCTGGTTTGCATCTGCAAGAATGGTTAATCCAAGAATTTTCAAGAGAATCGCTTTTGATGATTGTTTAGTCAATGGAGGGAGGCCTTTGAGAACCAGCCAAATAATCAGCTTCACTTACTCTAACTCATTCATGTATCCACTTTCCTTCAAATCAGCCAAGTTTTGCTAACTGAAATTCTCAAAATTCCCCATCTTTCTTGTAAAAAAAAAAAACAAAAGATAAGAATAATTTCAGAAGCTCACTCATGACATTTTGTTTGGATTCTCCATGACTTTTGACGCAATTCTTTGGAAGTTTTGAAAAGGGACAAATTCTTTGGGATTCAAAGCGGGGGAGCGGGGTGGGTGCAGGAATCTGTGAAGGAACTTGTGGAAGTCAAACAAGATCGATGCTTTTTTCTCCAGTTCACAGCTGCTATAGATGCATGGAAGGCCTGGTAAAAACTGTCTTTTTTTTATTTCTTCTTCTTTCTTTCTTTTCTTTTTTTTTTTTTTTTTTTTTTGCTTTGCCCTTTTGGTTGTTGTTGTTGTTTGTTTCTTTTGAAGTGTAAGTGCTGCTTCTGCTGGTCTTGTTTCTAATTGCAAAAGTCCCTTTCTTCACTCCTCCAAAAACAACCAACATAATACAGAGAGAAAAATAGGGTTCCCCTATTGTGTTATCTCTACTTCCGGAAAGGCCATTTGCTGCAATCTTATAAACATTTGTCAGAACTCAAAGCGAGGCTGGACTTATATGAGACCACGACAAAACGAGCCCTCCAAGAATACAATACAATACACACACACACTCTCTCGACTCGTGAGCTATGATGGGAAATGGAGTACATATCCCTCTTTAATCTGGTCTTGATTCAGAAAGCAGAAAAGAAAAGAGCGGGGAAAAAAAGGGATTTTGCTTTGGAATCTCTTCCTTATGCTACGAAGTTTATAATCTGTACCATTGTCATCACAAAAATTGTGGACTTTTACATCTGGACCACCAATTGAGTATTGTTCGTTTCTTGATTCTTTGAATTGCTTTTGATTTTCTTTTCTTTTTCGGCCCTGGCTATGATCATCGATCAGTGCCCTTTACTATGCATCTTTTCTGTCAAAAATGTACAGAGAGCCTTCCCCACACCCCCTTTGACAGCTCAATCATGTTGATTTTTCTCACTAATAAGAATGATTTTGAAAAGAGAGCAAATTAATCAGTACTTTGGGAAATGAGTACACATACAGCTGCTGCTAAAAAGGAGTAGGAAATTTACATCAAAACTGAAACTTAAATCATCAAGCTGTTTTGCTAGTATGAGAAAACAAACTGTGAACACAGACTGGGGATAAGTAATTCTACCTATCTGGCTTGTGGGTTTACTCTCTGTGAGAATGCATTTGAGCTATCATCTTTTTGATCTTCTTTGCCTTCGTCAACCTCCACCTCCTCTTCAACAGTGAGTAAACTCTGGTGCATGGCATATGCATCACTGGCTTTCTGTTGTGCTGTTAATTCTGATCCATCTGGATTATTTTGCAACTGGAGACAGTACTCCAGATGCCACAGGACTGCACCCATTGGAGGGCGATCAGTTCCATGGTCAGACAAGCATCTACTAGCTACTTCAGCGAAGTGTTCCAAGCACTCAGGTGTAATTTCCTGCTTGATACGTGAATCAACAATGTCACTAAGGGCACCCTTAGCATACGATCTTGTTGCCCAATCTGCTAGGCTAACTTGCTCTTTTGGAAGATTTGGATCTAATGCTGGCCTTCCACACAATACCTCGAAAAGGACCACTCCAAATGAATAGACATCAGATTTCTCTGTTAATTGTTGTCTACGAAAGTATTCTGGATCCAAATACCCGAAACTCCCTTTCACCACTGTACTTACATGAGTTTGATCATTAATGGTAGGACCTGTTTTAGAGAGTCCAAAATCAGAAACCTTTGCAACCCATTTGTCATCCAACAAAATATTTGTGGTTTTCACATCCCTATGGATGATAGTGTACTTTGCTCCAGTGTGAAGATAGTGAAGTCCTCTTGCAGAACCAATGCAAATGTCCAATCTTTGTTTCCAAGAAAGTGGTTTTCTGGTCTTATACAGATGCTCCCTCAGAGTACCATTAGCCATATAGTCATACACCAATATCATCTCATTATTTTCATCACAGGCACCGATTAAAGAGACCAAATGCCTGTGTCTTAGCTTTGAAAGTAGGTCAATTTCTGTTTCAAACTCATGAACTCCTTGTTCTGATGAAGAGTTTGATCTCTTGATGGCAACTTCACTACTTCCATCAACGTAGCCTCTGTACACCTTACCAAATCCACCAACTCCAATAACACGGGACTCATCGAAATTCTCTGTACCTTGTTTTATCTCATTCCAGGAGAAGCGTCTACAAAGACCTCCCCCAATGTTTGAAATGCGACTGCTGCTGCTACTGCTCCTAGTGCTCTTGGCTCTTGAGCATGTTGATCCAGTTCTTGAAGAGCGGGAGCTGCTGCCATATATTGGCAACCAACCTCCAGTGATATACTTTCTATTTTCCATTCTCTTCCTATGCCTGCGTAAAACAACAGAGCAAATAATTGCTGCAAATCCAACTGCTGCTCCTGACACTGCACCAATCATAAGACGATTGTGGCTGGAATTAAACCATCCATATCGTGAATGCTGCCGAGTATCATCAACCTCAAGAGGTACTGCTGGTGGTGGCACAGGGTTTGGACCTGCTAAGTTCCCTTTTGCATCATTGATCTTAAAGATCTCAAGACCATTCAGAATCACATCATAATACTCTGGCTTGTTTTCTCCATTAGGTCTCAGGGCAACCCACAGTTCACCACCACTTTTATCACTCACATAGATAACAAAATCTTTGTAAACAGGCACATCTTTTGCATTAGCCCAAGCAATCACATCTGCAGATTGAAATGCTGTTTGGTTATTAATTAATATATCAAACACCCTCTGATTAATTCTGGATAGTATATAGTCACAGAAGTGGAACCTCAAAAGGTAAGTGTAATTCACATCAACATCAAAAACCCAAGTGAGATTATAGTTCTGATTAACCTTTGGATCTGGTCCCATTGACCTTGATGTCCTATATACATCAATAGGAGCTATATATCCTGGCATACCTGAACCATACTGAATTTTAACATTCTTTTCGGCCTCTGTGGTAATACCAGAGGCAGCACCAAATAAATATGGTGAATCATCATACCATGTTCTGCTGAGGCCAGAATCATTACTAGCAGGAATAAATTGTCCACCTACATTAAGCCTAAACATTGTCTGCATTGTATTGTTCGCTATATCCATAACCTGATTTGAGTCTGAGAACCCAATGAACGTTGCTGATTCAAAACTCTGTGGTGGCATTGAGATAATCTCAATCCCATTGACAAAGGCAAAAGAGCCATTGTATTCAGATGAAGGGGTGAATGTGAGGGTGAGATTTCCAGATTCAACAGGGATTAGAGTGAATTCTCTAACAATATATGCCTGGTTTAGAGCTTGGGAAGTAATTAAGGCACTAAAATTGTTAAGAAGAGTGAAACCAGCAGCAGTTACTGAGAAAAAGCTATCTGAAAGATTGAAATTGTGATAAGTAGAAGGGTAGAAATGAAGCCTAATCCAATGGCGATTCTTTGATGAAATATTATTGAATATGTATGAGGATTTAACTTTGAAAATTCTGGCTGTCATGTAAGGAACAGTCGAAGGCAGAGAAGGATCTTGTGTTTGGGCAGTTGCAGCGATTGCATTATTTCCTGACAGTGTCAAGAATTTAGAATCTGGCATCCATTTCCTACCATTAGAATCAGTTGAATTACTTGAAGAACCACAAGCTAACACAAAAGCAGCATCAGATTTCCAATCTGGGATAGCCTGATTTGCAGAGTGAACCTTATATATTATCAAAGAATAATACGTAATGGACAAGAACAAGACATGAACACCAAAATTCATACTTGCAGAAGAAAAGTACCCTTTCCAGACAGTGGGAGAAAGAAACATGACATGAAATGAAAAAATGGAATTTTCAAGACAATCAAGGTCTAAAACACAACAACTTCCATGGAATGGAATTAATGCCTCGTATGAAAAAGGAAAAAGAACTTTATCTTTTCCAGAAATGAATGAAACACACTTCAAGAACCCATCTTCTGTGAAATTCTTTTCTTTCTTTTTTTTTCAGCAGAAAGATGAAATGTTTTTTTTTTTTTTTTTTTCCTTTCTTGGGATTTCTTGGAATGGTAATTTCAGTTAAGTGAAGAAAGGAAGTCGTTAAAGAACAATGGTGAAAAATTTAACGTTTTAATGTGCATTGATGAGCTCATTACTGATCCTCGTTGTCATAAATTCTCTTGTCTTTTTTACCTCGTTGTCACACACGTACACACACACACACAAAAATGACAGTGCATTTACTTCGTTGTAACGGTTAATATCAGTAATAATAATAGCATTTTGTTTTTGCCTTTTCATTTTTTTCTTTTTACCGCCGTTGTCATCTTGTGAGTTGTCGGAATATAGCATATTTTGGGTGTGACTGTGACCCCAAACACATCACTATCGTACGTACCATCACTAGAGTATTGGATGCTCAAAATCCCATCAGGTAAAAAAAAAAACAAAAAACAATGCCCCTCGTAAGAACCTTTTGTCACTATGATACAGTATCGTAAATTGTGTCAAGTATATAACTAGGTCTTGATACTTATATTTTATTTTGATTTTTTTTTTAAGGTAAATTGGCATACATAGTTTCTAAAGTATGGTCATTTGGTGACATTACTTTCTGAATTAATTTTTTTGTGATATTAATCCTTAAACTATGTTAAATTGTGTAACATTAGTTCTTTTGGTTAAATTTTTCTGTTAAATTACTGTTTAAATTTAAAAGAAAGAAAAATTGCCCAGGAGCATTTTTGTCTTTTTACGTAAATTTTTTTTTTTAAAAAAAAAACAAAAAAGAAAACGGTCTTCTTCTTAACAGAAAAATTTGATCAAAAAGACCAATTTCACACAATTTGACATAGTTTGGGGACCAATATCACCAAAAATTAATTCGGGGACCAATGTCACCAAATGGCCATAGTTTGGGGACTATTTATGCCAATTTGCCTTTTTTTTTTGTAATCCTAAATAAACTATATTTTATAATTTTCATGGTTTTAGATTAAATAAAAATAATAAATATTTGAAAGTTACTCTATTCATACAATTTGTTTAGGTTTTTTTTTTTTTTTTTGGTCTAGAATGACTAAAATCACAAAATCTAATTTTATTTAGAACTTAAAATATTAAAATAAAATATTTATAACCAACTTCACTTTCTCTCTCTAACCCTAATTTGCTCTCCCTTCTCTCTTCTCTTTGCCAGGCGCCGCCTCCTTCTTCTTCTTCCCCTCCCGGCCAAGAGAGGCACTTCAGCTCCGGCTGGAGTTCCTTTCTTGGTCGGA
>JAXGGT010000035.1:547885-568172 GCA_035583425.1 Marsdenia floribunda | reverse complement strand
GGACCTATTTCACCAAAAAAATAGAATAGGGACCTTAACCACCAAATGCCCATAGTTTGGGGACTAAATGTGCCAATATGCCATATTTATTATCAATTCAAAATATGTTTTAATAATACAACACAGGTTATTATTAAATAATTGATCGTAAGATCTGTCAAGATTCACGTGATTATAGTCACGTGAAAGCTTATCCAGTGATATAATTACACTTATGACATAAAATATAAAAAGTTTGAATTAATTTTTTTTTTTTTGAAAAAATAAATAATTCTTTTTTAAACCTGCCAAGAATATATATATGTTTATATTTCCATCAAGAAAGTTTAGTTTAATGGATAACAATTTCGTACATAATTCGAGAAATTATGAGTTTAAGGCATAGTTGTACAGAATAAATAAATAAATACCATTGACATGATTTTTTTTAACATATATAAGTGTTGAATGCTGATGCAATTGGACTTCAAAGAGTTGGTTTGGTGGTCAACATTATCATTCTTTTCTCTCCCCACAACAGTTGACCTCTGATTTCGTTATTTCCTAAGTTACAACGTTAGATTACTTTGGTTTTCTTCCTCCTCAAATTAAAATTCATTACATACATACACGAATTACCCCAAATTCATAACTTAAAAATGTCTGCATTTACTTTTCAAAATACTTTCTCTGTTTTTTTCCCCCCCTTTTTAACTTATCTCACTAAAAAGAAAAAGAAAATCAATCTACATTTATTTATATATATATATATATATATATATTTTAATATCCTTATAATTAATACTTTACAACTTATTGAGAAAAATAAATTCAAAAAATATTTTAATCTATAAAAAATATATATTAAAAAGAATATTTTTATTTGCGATAAATAAATAAAAAATATAAAATAATCTTAAATTTTTGTAATTAATTTTTAAGTATACTTTTTAATACAATAAAAATAACTATCAAATAATTAATCCTTATACAACATGCCAAGATATATATAAATAAATAAATAAATGTGAAGACATAAATAATATAGTATATAGCAGCCAGACAATGACTATATATTATATAAATCACGGGCTTAATAAAAGTATGCAACATTAGGTATCTGGTGCTAACGTGCCATAATAAATTAATGTTTTTTTTTTTTTTTAAATATATATATATATAAAATAGTAGTAAGTCCAAAATAATAATTCCTTTTAAGACTGCTGGTGGGATTTATTTTCAAAACATTACAGATCTCAAATCCACAAGATTTTGCTTTAGTCAATCATGGGATGCTCTATTTTATCCAATACTCTTGTTATTATCAAAAAAAAAAAAAAAAAAAAAAAAAAAAATATATATTTATATGCACGATCTTGACTGCTGAGTTTCCCTAATGCTCTCTCTCTCTCTCTCTCTCTATATATATATATATATTATTTTTGAATAAATTATCAATATTTAAGATTATTATTTCGTCAAGAAAGCTTATTTCAATAGGTATTTCTCACTTATGATTTGAGAGATTATGATGAGTATGAAACATATTAAAGACAAAAATCCTTAAAATAAATAAATAAAAAAAATTATTATTTCGTATTTTTATCTATATTTCTTAAAATCTATTAGTTGAAACTTGTTTCTTAATGTTGTATGTAGATTATTTTTAAGCTATTATATATAATTTTAGATGATTAAAACATCATTTATAAGATTATTAATGAAACAATTGTAAAATGTTGGTTGAAGGAATATAAAGAAAATATATATATATAGAAAATTGGTCGGTTTAGTCCTCTAATTATTTTCATTAATTAACATAAGTTCACAATCTTTTTTTTTAACCTGTTAAATCCTACATCTTTTTACAAGCAGCCTATTAAATCCTTCTGGCCAAAATTTGAATTTTCTGACCAAAATTCATCACGTGCCGGCACGTGATGATTTTTTAAGGGCAAAATCGTCCTCTTGAGTATTATAAAGCTTATAAGACCTTGCAGTTAGTCTAATTTCACAGCTTTATAATACTCAAGAGGACGATTTTGCCCTTAAAAATTAGCATGTGCTTGCCACGTGATGAATTTTGGCCGAAAAATTCAAATTTTTGGCTGAAAGGACTTAACAAGCTGCTCGTAAAATGATGTAGGACTTAAGAGGTTAAAAAAAAGAGATCGTGGATTTATATTAATTAATAAAAGTAGTTAGAGGACTAAACAGACCAATTTTCCTATATATATATATATGTATCCTCTATTATTGATTCTATAGTGTGACAGATTTTCAAAATAACAAATTTTAAAAAATAAATAAAATAAAAATGAAGGGACTAATATATTAATAATTAAAGTTTCTATCATTATTAAATTAATTAACTTAATCTAAAACTTTTTATATTAGAAATATATATATATCTTTTATTAAAAAAAAAAAAAAAAGTTATCAAAAAGCAAAATGTGCTCTCCAAAAGCATTTTTCCCTATTAATAGTATGAACCACTACCCTTTTAATAAGAATCATATTATCCACTAACTATGATACAATAATCAAATTTATACTCACAAATAAATGATTTTATCTATGAACATAGATATTATACGTTCAAATTATATTTAAAATTGAAGGAATCAAAAGTGTAAAAGTGTTACAGCTCGGAATTAAGGTGACGTGGAGTCCCCACGAGCTCGATGAATCTTTGTCAAGGAGTCCACTTTGGACCTAGGAACTCCGAGACACGTCATCAGGGCAAGTTTCCGCCGACTTGCCGACTTCACTTGTCCGTTCAACCCACAGTATAGTGCATTAAACGCACCTAACACCCTATACAAAGAAGTACACTTACTTTTCGCCTTGCGCGGCGCATAGGTATACTTTTTTGTCAAGTGTTACATCTTCTTTTGAGGATCTCCTTCTATAAATAACGGTAATATTCTTTTGGTAAAAGATTCGAATCTCTTGACACCTTAGTATCTTTCAACATTCCTACTTCTTGTCACCTGATCGATTGTAGCTTAGCTATCGGAGGGTCTTGATCGGAGGAGTCCTCTCCGGCTCTAGGCTATTTTGTAGGTGACTTGTCCAAACCCAGATAAGCAAATAGCCATATCAGCACGTAGTGAAGTTTATTTCCGATTAAAATAAATTTTTTGATATTAAAATAAAAATAAAAAAAATTATAATATATAATTCAAATTTATAACATTTTGAATCATAAGCGTAGTTTCTACTAATTTGCATAATTGTCTATTTCATTTATTGTCTTTCTCGAATATTTTAGCTTTTAATTTTAAAGATAACAAAAAAAAAAAAAAAAAAAAAATTGTGTAGCACATGGTGGTGACAAATTAAATCATTGAATAAATAGGACAAAAACGAGGAAAAGGAAACCAGAAAAAGCAGACCAATTTCATTTATTTTTTGTCAACAAACAATGTGTCCTTGTATAGGTTTGGTTGGTTCTCTCTCTCTCTCTCTCTCTCTCTCTTCATTTTATTTTATTAAATACATATATTTTTAGAGGTTTATTTTATTAAATACATATATTCTTAGAGGTTTTTCCTTCATTAATATACATTTAAATAAATTTATCTATATGTATATATATATATTTTTTCTTTTTTAATCTCAAATTTTACCTAAAATATGTTCATAAGTAAAATCGCAATTTGTTATATCTATATGTTAATATTTAAACACACACAAAACATTCGATATTTAAAGGCACAAATATATATATATATATATATATATATATTTTAAAACCAATATTTAAATTTATTGAATTATGAGATGGGTTGTTATGAGATATTAAAAGAAAAAAAATAAATTGTACAATTATCACTTTTACGATCTATTGTTTATGATGAGAGTTAAATATTTAATTATTGAGTTAATTAAAATACTTGTAATAAATATTCTAATAATTGACGGATTAATTAAAAATATTTAGTGGTAGATGATAATAGACTTAAAAATGATAAATTCTTAAATGAATCCATAAAGAAAAAGGAAATAATAATAATAATAATAAGTTGAATGATTTTTTTTTTTTTAAAACAAAAGTATTAAAAAAAAAAATGATAATAAAAGTGACTAATCTCTCAATCTTAATCATTTGGATGAAAGTCTATTCGTGAGAATGGATCACATTTTTGTGATCAACTATTTATTTTTAATGAAAAAATATTTACAGCGAAAAGAATTAATCACGACTGTCAACAACGATGAATAATAGACGAGTAAGTATATTTTTTTTTTTTTTTTTTTTTGAAAAAAAAAGAGTCGGTATGTCTTAAATACTGAAAATATATTTTTTATAATTATCTTTATATTTATTTTTTGAATTTTTTTAATGGAGGATTGGAAATAAATAAGTACAATTAACCATTGATTAATGGCAATTTTAGTATTAATTGCATCTACCCAAACTTTGGTACATAACCCCATAGCCATAGGTGAGAACTTTGAATTTTCTACTCCCAATTAATGGCCATTTTGGTGGTTAATGCCCCAATTTCTTTGGGGTAAAAATGTAAAAAAAAGGAAAAACCATACCCTTTTACCAAAGATTTCCATAACCCAAATGCAATCAATTTTGAGTTCCATTTATGAGCATGATTTGGATAGTGAGGCTTCAAAGTTGGAATAAATCCACAATTTTATTATTATTTTTTTAATAATATTTATTCATTTTAAATTATAATAAATATAAATATAATTAGGAAACTTTCACTTACGTTGAATATTCAATACTCCATATTTAATGATAGATTGTCTAATTATTTTGACAAATATAATAATAATAATGAGTTGTAACATTAATTATAAAAATATTAAAAAAAAAAAATATCCATAAATGTTAGTTGTTTTTTCGCATGAGATATGTCTAAAATATTAATAAAAATAATACAATTTTATGTCTTGTTTTAAACTCATGACCTCTTAAATCATAAGCGAGACTGCTACCAATTGCGCTACGCCATCTTAACAAAAAATAATACAGTTAACTTTTAAAAAATAAATATTATAATTACAATGAATTTTTTTTTTTTTTAAAAAAAAAATTAAAAAATATATAAGTATTAATTACGTATAAATTAATATTATTAATTTTTTTTAAAAAAAAATTTGGGATATTTTGAATCATAAGCAAGACTGTCATCCCTAAGCCTTCTTAACAATATCATTAATTAAATTAATACGTATTTTATTTTTTTATCGTTGTTAATATGCCATGCGGTTGATTTTTCTAATTCTATTTATATTCTGGGAGGAGTAAAAGAAAGGGAGGGAGTAGGAAAATAGGAATCCTAATTTCCAAGTCAAGCCAACCATCCGATCTACCAAACGCCCACCTTCCGTCCCGAACTCCCATCGGCCACCCCATTAGACTACAATCACCCTTTTTTATAGTAAAACTTGAACAACTTCAAATCAGAGTTATGATGAACTAACTACCAATTTCCATGTGATCATCTCCATTTTTGGTAGCTGCTCTGTCTTTTTTGGAATTACTGTTAACATTTTCTACTAAATAATTAAAGAGAAATTATAATTCTACGTATAAAAAATAGTTGACAAATAAGAATATATATATATATATATATATATATATATATTTGTTTTTGATTTGAATAGCCCACACCACACCAGTCGTGGTTTTGTTTGTCCTTTATATAAACCCCCCACCCATTTCATTTGGCTCTCAATTCATTGTCTTGTTTGATCTCTTACTGTCTCTCTCTCTGTGGGCTGCTGAAATTGAATCGAACAGGTAAAAAAAAGCCTTCAAATTTTCAATGCACTTGTTCATCATAATTCAACCTCTTTTCAGCATTTTTTTTTTTTTTTTTTTTTTTTTCTGGGTTCTTTCAGGTAGAGTCATAAGTTGGGAAGATGTTGGATCTGTTGGGTTTGTCATATGTATTCTTTTTTTTTTTTTTTTTGAAAAAGATGTTTTCTTGATTCCAGCGTCTGTTTTGTTTTGTGGGAGTTTTACGAGCTCTTAGATCTCTTATTGGTTTGAGCGTTATTTTCGATGTTTCCGAGGAAATGGGAATTTGGTTTTTTCGATGCTTCAGTTTGTTGTCTACTTCAGTTTCTGAAACGTTTAAATTTCTTTGCAAATTGATCTCTTTTACTTCAACGGATACTCGAATAAAGTCAGCTGCTTTTTTGTGTGCATTTTGCTAATCTGGATCATTCATAGCAAGGATCTGTACTCTGAAGTTCAACTCGGTTTAAGTTTCTTCTCTTGTTTTTAAGTGATCATTTCTGCATTGATGTTTTATATTGTGACTGAACCTTGTAGTATATGATTATCATGGATCAAAGTAAAGATATTTATGCTGCTTTGAATTCTTCATTTCAAATTGGGTTTGCCTTTATAAGGTTTAAGATGCTATGGAAGCTTTATGTGGTTTGGTTTAAGTTCTAATTAGAAAAAATATAGTTATACTTATATATAGGTAATTGTGATACCAGAAATGTTATTTACTATTTTAAGAGGTCAAGTCCGTTGTGGTTCATTGTTTTGGTTGTTTGCTGTTTAGATATGTTAAGATTGGTGTTTCATGTAGCTTTATTTAAGATGCGTAGTGTAATAAAATATATGCAAAGATCCAACATTTCCAAGAATGAGCTTCATTCAATTATCTCCTTACATTAGCAGCTCCTTAGAAAGAAGATGTTCAAGTGTTAAAGCATTTATTATCCAAATGATTGTTCTGAATTCTTTGCTTTTATTTGTATCAGTTACCAAGCGTTTGAAAGGGGTAACAGTTTTGCCATGCATATTTACTTTAAACAGAATAAGGGATTAAGGCCATCCTCTGCATCTTATTAATGCTTTATTTGTTCTTCGAATATGACTGATGGTCTCAGTGACTAATTTCAGTTCTAATAAAGATCTTCTGATTCTATAATTGAAACAGAAGGGTATTGAGTCAACACCATGGCTACTGGACAGCTTTTCTCCAAGACTACACAAGCACTGTTCTATAATTACAAGCAGCTCCCAATCCAACGGATGCTGGATTTTGACTTCCTTTGTGGTCTGTATACCATTTCCCACTCTCTTAATACTGTTGCACTGGAACATAACCTTTACTTGTCCTGTTGTTGGTCAAAGTTCATCAAACGTGTTTTCTTTGTTTACAGGGAGGGAAACACCTTCTGTTGCTGGCATCATCAACCCTGGTTCGGAAGGGTTCCAAAAACTCTTTTTTGGTCAAGAGGAAATTGCAATCCCAGTACACTCTACGTGGGTTCCTCTTTCTTCCTTTTATGTTACATTTATATTTTACATATGTATAGTGAGGTTTGCTTGTTGCATTCATCATATGTACTATGATGAAAGTTTCTTTGCTGCTTTTATATGATCCTTGGATATGGTGGAGAGTGGATACCATGTAGTCCACCTTTCACTTTTTGGAAATATATGCTTGTTTTTCATGAAGCGTTAACATTTTTGTGATAACATATTGAACATCTTATGTTTCCTTGTCTAGCTTTTAGTGTCTCAATCATCATAGGAGTCTTCTATGAATAACTATAGACATCCTTGGATGAATTAGTTGGAAATTGACTGTTTAGCTCAGTTTGTGATGTAGTTTAGAGCTGAAGTTCCTTTTCTCTTAAGTGATTGACCATGTTTTTCCTTTTTTCCCCTTTTCTCTCCAGTACTGAAGCTGCTTGTGCTGCTCATCCCACAGCTGATGTTTTCATAAACTTTGCATCATTTAGAAGGTTTGCTTTCCACGTCCTTTATCTCCGATGAACTGAGTCGTGGAAGTTTTCACACATATTGATTGTAGCACCAATGTTATTGCAGTGCTGCTGCTTCATCAATGTCTGCCCTTAAGCAGCCAACAATTAAAGTTGTGGCTATTATAGCTGAAGGTGTTCCCGAGTCAGACGCAAAGCAGTTGATTGCTTATGCCCGGGCAAACAATAAGGTAAGATGCAAATAAAATTTAGTGGAGTTAGCATCTATATCTAATCAGAAGTATCTGATAATGGCAACATACCTTTTCAGGTTGTCATTGGCCCAGCTACTGTTGGAGGTATCCAAGCTGGAGCTTTTAAGATTGGTGATACTGCTGGAACAATTGACAATATCATTCAGTGCAAGCTGTACAGACCTGGATCTGTTGGCTTTGTCTCCAAATCTGTGCGTAACCCTCTGGATTTCTCTACTTTTGTTAATGGTTTCTTTAATATGTTATTTTTGCATCAAAATAGTCTAGTGTATATTATGCATCTTACTTTGGCCCACATGTAATTTCGCTATTTATGATGATCTTGCCTCTGGACTGCTATTGGAATAATTATTATACCTTTTGCTCTAACAATATTTATTTTAAATTACAGGGTGGCATGTCTAATGAATTGTATAATACAATTGCTCGTGTCACTGATGGAATTTATGAAGGTTATCCAAATACATTCAGAAGCTATTATATATTTGATCTCTGAAATGCTTTTCATTTCAGAACTGGATATTGACTAGACTATAATTTTTTTTTACACTAGGTATTGCTATTGGAGGAGATGTTTTTCCTGGTTCTACCCTCTCTGATCATGTTTTGCGGTTTAATAACATCCCTCAGGTAAATTGCCATCCTTCAAATATGCAGTGTTGCTGTTGAAAGTTGGAGTTCTGAATCCTATCCCAGTTCTATGCATGTTTTATGTCTCTCAGTATCAGTAGCTTGAGTTATTATAACAATGCGTGGTTACTTGCTATTTAGGTACGGATACAACTTAGTATAGCTAGTAATACTCAAAATCTTTTTCTGAATCTGATGTAGAAATGCTATCTTCAGCTTCAAAATGTCCCTAATTTATACCAAGTCTTGCTTTGCTTCAACCATATTTGAACTGCAATGGATTTTGTTCCAATCCATGTATTTGGATACCAAAAGACCATTCTTCATATGATTGGACTTAATTCTTTCTTTACCTAAGTTGATGGATTTCCCTTCTTGTTCTAGTTCATTCACTTCATATGTTTCTTATTCTTGGGTTACTTTATGAACTCAGGTAAAAATGATAGTTGTTCTTGGAGAACTTGGTGGAAGAGATGAGTATTCCCTTGTTGAGGCCCTGAAACAGGGTAAAATCAACAAGCCAGTGGTTGCTTGGGTTAGTGGTACCTGTGCAAGGCTTTTCAAATCTGAAGTGCAATTTGGACATGCGGTAAGCTTCTGGATCATAATACCTTCTTTCATTCTTTAAGCATATAAAATTTCTTATAGCCATTTTGTGTCACTTTCTTGTTTTCCTGCATTTGGGTTTGGCCACATTCATGCTTTGAATCACCACTGCTATAACACATGAGTAACTGAGGTTGTCTGATAACTAATGCCAGGGTGCTAAGAGTGGTGAGGAGATGGAGTCTGCACAGGCAAAAAATCAAGCACTGAAGGATGCTGGTGCTGTTGTGCCCACCTCATATGAAGCATTCGAGAGTGCTATCAAAGAAACTTTTGAGAAATTGGTAAGGATTAAAAAATTTACTAAACATTTTCAGCTTACACATCCTCCTATCTCCTCTAGCAGTAGTTTAACTGGTGGTGCATGATTATTCTGATAGGCTGGGGAAGGAAAAATAAGTCCTGTGAAGGAAGTAAAACCTCCACAAATTCCTGAGGATCTTAACACAGCAATTAAGAGCGGAAAAGTCAGAGCTCCTACTCATATAATTTCTACAATCTCTGATGATAGAGGTGTGAAATGAACCTTGTCTATTTTGTGCTACAAATACTGTTGTTTAGTTGGTGGAATTCCAAATTGCTGGTCTAACATCCATTTTGTATAACAGGCGAGGAGCCATGCTATGCTGGAGTTCCCATGTCCTCCATTATTGAACAGGGATTGGGTGCAGGTGATGTTATTTCCTTGTTGTGGTTTAAACGCAGTCTTCCGCGGTACTGCACACGTTTTATTGAGGTAAGATGTTACTTGAAATGTTAAGTTCCTTTATTTTTAGTAACTGGGAACTTCCATATTCAAAATGCATTTAACTTCTCTCATTCCACCTCTCTTACGTGTGTTCTTATTGTTGATGTTATGGATTTGAACCAGATCTGCATTATGTTGTGTGCTGACCATGGTCCTTGTGTATCTGGTGCTCACAACACCATTGTAACTGCTAGGGCTGGAAAAGACCTAGTGTCAAGTCTTGTTTCAGGTGTGTTATACATGTTGATTTGTTCTTTAATGTAATAGAGAATGGGTCTCTCTGAACTTCTAGTTAAACGGATGGTTCTTGACTTTGATTTAAGATCAAGAAGAATGCTGAAGTCTGTCTTTTGAAACAGGTTTGTTAACAATTGGTCCCCGATTTGGTGGGGCTATTGACGATGCTGCCCGTTATTTTAAGGATGCTTATGATAAGGTGAGGGTTCTTTATGAGTTAATAAGAAAGAAGTCTAGCTTCCCTGGCTTTTGCATATATTCACCTGGGGTTTCAATGCATTATCTTCAGGGTCTTACACCTTATGAATTTGTGGAAAGCATGAAAAAGAAGGGCATTAGGGTGCCAGGAATTGGACACAGGTGAGAAGGTTTTACATTTACTGGTTTTTGTATAACTGAAGGTTTTCTTGGATATAATCAATATAATGGTTGGTAAATGTTCTCTTCTTGTTTCCAAATAAACTCTAAAATGAATAATAAATTTGGTGCTTACCTGTTCAAACATTAATTTGGGGCTAATGTATTTGGCTTTGAATGGAAAAGGATCAAGAGAGGAGACAACAGAGATAAGAGAGTAGAGCTGCTACAGCGTTATGCTCGCGAGAATTTCCCATCTGTGAAATACATGGAATATGCAGTCCAGGTTGAAACCTATACACTTACAAAAGCAAACAACCTTGTCCTTAACGTCGATGGTGCCATTGGTTCCTTATTCCTGGATCTGCTAGCCGGGAGTGGAATGTTCACCAAGCCAGAAATTGATGAGATTGTTGAGATTGGTTACCTGAATGGTCTCTTTGTTTTGGCTCGTTCCATTGGTCTCATCGGGTGAGTGGATTATGATTCACACATTCTTTACATAAACTTGTGCATATATTTTTCTTTTCTCAGTAAACCATTCGTTGTCTAATTCCACATATGCTTTCAAAAAATCTTCTTCAGGCATACTTTTGACCAGAAGAGATTGAAGCAGCCACTATACCGCCACCCATGGGAAGATGTTCTCTACACCAAGTGAGCAGAGCTTCCCCACACATATATAATAGTAAACAGCAACCCTTTTGCTGCTTGCTTCTCTTTTATCATTCAGCTCATAGTTTTCAATCTTCAAAGTGTGTTTTGCCTCGATAATATTCATTCTGGCCTAGAGAGAGAGAGTTTGTTCCTGCAAAATTGCAAGTAGAATCCATTATATATATATATCTACTAGTCGTTTAACCCTAGTTTGCAATTGGGATAACATGATTAGTCTCAGTCCCAAGACATTCATAATAGACAATGTTGTTGTACCCATTCAAATTATGTTGTTCACAGAACATTTTTCATCTTCTTCTTGTGATGTACCTACTTTTCATCTTCAACTTATGAGTTATGGCTCACATTATGCTTTCTCTGATATGAACACTGTCGACATCTCAGCAAGCTGTTACATATACATACATACATATATATTATATATATTATATATACTGGCCAAGATTCGGCCTAGAGTTGCAAGTGAAAGAAAAAACAGTTCAAGTGTATAACACAGTAGAGAATAAGGGAGGATAAGTGTAAACTATTATTGAGCTCAATTATGGTTCTTTATTCACGTGGAGTGTGATATGAAAGGGAATAGACATATCTTGTCACAATACTAACTGTCCTTGTGCTTGTTCTTCAGTACATACCATATAATCTAGTTTACTCCCCACCCCCCCCCCCCCCACCCCCAACCACCACACACACAGACCCTCCACACACACCCAAAAGAAAAAAAAGAAAAAGAAAAGAGGAAAAACTAAACACTTACATATATATATGTGTGTGTGTGTGTATGGTGAGTAATTATTTTGCTTTTGTAGCTTGAACTGATGGAAAGAGAAGAAGAAATGCTTTGTCCATTCTTTCATTGGTCATGTTGACATTCGGATATGGATTGGATTTATCTCAAAAGCATCTTTGATTGGAAATTAATTAATTACTTTAAAATTAAATTAATTATTGAATTAATTATTTTAGTGGGATTGTCCCTTTAAGCAATTTAACTAATTACTTGGTTAATATAAAGAGCAATTCAATAATAACCTATCTCAGAAGACTCAATAAATAATTAATAAGTCATAAATTTGATTTTGAGACTAAAATAAAAGTTTTGAATTTAATTCACTTTAAATAATATATATATATATATATATATATATATTATTGTGAATTTGATTTTCATATCGCTTGTTTAAGAGATCTGTAAGCGATTATTAAGTAAGAACTTGAAACTTTTTACTCAATAACTCGTAATAAACAATATTATTTAATTGTTTATAATATATATATGACTATTCAATGAATTATTGAGGGATTATTGGCAGAGAGAGGTGGGGGAAAGAAATGCCCACATGAAGTGAAGCCGTTTAACCAATTGGAGATACCCTTGCCACGTGACCGAAAATGTTGTCCTTTATCAACTGAAAAAAAAAGGATAGAAAACCCCACGTGGCTCATGTCCGAATCCACAGACGTCCGACCAATCAAACACCTCGGTTTCATCAAAAGATTTTGTTGTTGCCTCTCTACTTAAGAGCACTCCTTCCTTCCTTCCTTCCATTGTTTTACTTTTTCATTAAGAAAAAGAATTTTATTATTATTTTTTAAAAAAAATATTGAAATAAAAATAAAAATATTTATTAAATTTTATATTTTTATGTAAAAAAAAAGAAAAGAAATATACTATTTTCGCACCAAATGCAAAATCTGAGTCTTATGAAACAGCCACACATTTTATCTATAACGTATATGCCAATTGCTTTTGCTTTTTCAATTTTTTTTTTTTTTTTTTTGGCCCTTTTGTGGGTGTTTTTATTTGTTGTTCTGCGTGTGTGTGGAAAAGAGCACTTGGAAGTGACAAAAACCCTTCAAAACGCAGTGATCTTTTCTCCCAATTCTTGTCCATCAAATTGGGTTTCTGCGTTTCTATACATAATATTGAAGGAAATTGTAATCTAACTCGTACACAGAAAGTGATTAGGAATACAGAGAGTGAGAGAAAGGAGAGGGGAGAAAGAAAGAAAGAAGGAAAAGTTGGAGTCTTGAAAGATATGGCTTCAGGAAGCGGAGCATCCCATTCCCCTCATCATCATCACCATTCTAAAGGCCAAAGTCGAGCTCTGTCTTCGGGTACAAGTCATAATGTGAACAATAGGGAGTCAGTGAGCAAGGCTGTGGCACAGTACACAATTGATGCAAGATTACATGCTGTGTTTGAACAGTCTGGTGAGTCTGGTAAATCTTTTGATTATGCACAGTCTGTTAGGAATACTGCTCAACAATATGTTCCCGAACAGCAAATCACTGCTTATTTATCTAGAATTCAACGAGGTGGCCATATTCAACCCTTTGGGTGTATGATAGCTGTTGATGAGGCCTCTTTTCGGATCATTGGTTATAGTGAAAATGCTCGCGATATGCTTGGTTTAACTCCACAATCCGTCCCGAGTCTCGAGAAGCCTGAGATTCTCACAATTGGGACGGATGTGAGGGCCCTTTTCACCCCTTCGAGCTCCGCCTTGCTGGAGAGGGCGTTTGGGGCTAGAGAAATCACGTTACTCAACCCAATTTGGATTCATTCGAAGAATTCTGGGAAACCCTTTTATGCTATTCTGCATAGGATTGATGTTGGAATTGTTATTGATTTGGAGCCTGCAAGAACTGAGGACCCCGCTCTCTCAATTGCTGGTGCAGTGCAGTCCCAGAAGCTGGCTGTCAGGGCAATTTCACATTTACAATCCCTCCCCGGTGGCGACATTAAACTTTTGTGTGATACAGTGGTGGAGAGTGTGAGGGACCTCACTGGATATGACAGGGTCATGGTGTATAAATTTCACGAGGATGAGCACGGTGAGGTGGTGGCTGAGAGCAGGAGACCGGATTTAGAACCTTACATCGGGCTGCATTATCCTGCCATGGACATTCCTCAGGCGTCTAGGTTTCTATTTAAACAAAATAGAGTTAGGATGATTGTGGATTGCAATGCCACCCCAGTTCGTGTTGTTCAGGATGAATCACTTATGCAGCCTCTTTGCTTGGTTGGTTCAACACTTCGGGCACCTCATGGTTGCCATGCTCAGTACATGTCGAATATGGGTTCAATTGCCTCGTTAACACTGGCTGTTATCATTAACGGAAATGAAGAGGATGGTACTGGGGGATGGAATTCAATGCGACTGTGGGGTTTGGTTGTAGGTCACCACACATCTGCACGCTGTGTCCCTTTCCCACTGCGTTATGCTTGTGAGTTCCTAATGCAAGCCTTTGGGCTACAGTTGAATATGGAACTGCAGTTGGCATCACAACTGGGTGAGAAGCATGTCTTGAGGACACAAACTTTGTTGTGTGACATGATCCTCCGAGATTCTCCAACTGGGATTGTTACACAGAGCCCCAGCATTCTGGACCTTGTTAAGTGTGATGGTGCTGCACTGTACTACCAGGGGAAGTACTATCCACTCGGAGTGACACCCACTGAGGCACAGATAAAGGATATCGTGGAGTGGTTATTGGCTCACCATGGGGACTCAACAGGTTTGAGCATGGACAGTTTGGCTGATGCAGGGTACCCTGGGGCTGCTGCACTTGGTGATGCAGTTTGTGGGATGGCTGTTGCCTATATTACTACAAGAGATTTCTTGTTCTGGTTCCGCTCCCACACTGCAAAAGAGATTAAATGGGGTGGTGCAAAGCATCATCCAGAGGACAAAGATGATGGGCAAAGGATGCATCCACGCTCCTCGTTTATAGCATTTCTAGAAGTGGTAAAAAGTCGGAGTTTGCCTTGGGAAAATGCTGAAATGGATGCCATTCATTCTTTGCAGCTTATACTGCGAGATTCATTTAGGGACGTTGAAAAAAACAATTCTAAGGCAATTGTTCAAACTCAGGCTGTTGATCCTGGGCTGCAAGGGATGGACGAGCTCAGTTCTGTCGCTAGAGAAATGGTTAGGTTGATAGAGACAGCAACAGCTCCTATATTTGCTGTAGATGTTGAAGGCCACATTAATGGATGGAATGCAAAGGTTGCTGAATTGACAGGATTATCAGTTGAAGATGCGATGGGCAAATCCTTGGTTCATGATCTTGTTCATAAAGAAGCAGAAGAAACTGCTGACAAGCTTCTCATTCATGCTTTAAGAGGTAGTCTTCTTTCATCAAGCTGAAACTTTAGAAAGCTGAGTTTTGTCTAACATTTAGTTACTTAATGCAGGTGAAGAAGACAAGAATGTGGAGATAAAATTGAGGACTTTTGGAAACGAAAAACATAAGAAGGCTGTTTTTGTGGTAGTCAATGCTTGCTCTAGCAAGGATTACACCAACAATATAGTTGGGGTTTGCTTTGTAGGTCAGGATGTTACTGGACAGAAAGTGGTAATGGACAAATTCATTCACATCCAAGGCGATTACAAGGCCATTGTTCACAGTCTGAACCCATTGATTCCACCAATATTTGCTTCAGATGAGAACACCTGTTGCTCTGAGTGGAACACTGCAATGGAAAAGCTCACTGGTTGGAGCAGAGGCGAGGTCATTGGAAAGCTGCTAGTTGGGGAAATTTTTGGTAGTTGCTGTCGGCTTAAAGGTCCAGATGCCATGACCAAGTTCATGATTGTATTGCATAATGCCATTGGAGGACAGGATGCTGATAAGTTCCCCTTTTCATTCTTTGACCGGAATGGGAAGTATGTGCAAGCTTTGTTGACAGCGAATAAGAGGGTTAATATGGATGGCGAGGTTATTGGAGCATTTTGTTTTTTGCAGATTGCAAGTCCAGAATTGCAGCAAGCTTTGAAACTCCAAAGGCAACAGGAAAAGAAATGTTTTTCAAGGATGAAAGAGTTAGCTTACATCTGTCAAGAAATAAAGAATCCATTAAGTGGCATACGGTTTACTAATTCACTCTTGGAAGCTGCAGATTTAACAGAAGATCAAAGGCAATTTCTTGAGACAAGTTCTGCTTGTGAGAGGCAGATGTTGAAGATTATCAGAGATGTTGATCTGGAAATCATTGAGGATGGGTAAATTTCTCTTGTTTGGTTAGCTGCATAAATGCATTTTCATTTGTTTGTCACACAAATAGCATAATATCTACTTCATTGTTTTAAAATCAGAAGTAAAAACTATTCTTGTGCTGTTGAAAACTTGTAAAATTTACTATCCTATCTTAGTTTTGGTGATTCTTAGATAACCATGTGGATTTTGTCGCCTTTAGAATTTTACTGGTAGGTTTGGTTTATTTGTAGCTTGACAAATGTGCATTTGGAACAGGTAGCTGAATATCAAATTTCTTTACTTTATCATTTGTTTATTATTCAGAAATGAAATGACTGTGTTCTGCAACTACTTCGGAAACTCCAAATATTAAGATGACAGTCATTATATGATCCTGTGTGCATGCATGCTTCTTGTTTTCTTTAATTAGCAACATACTCAAACCAATCAAACAGAATTCTCCTCTTAGTTTCTATTCATGAGGATAGTTTTTGAAGAAGCTATTCTGTTTCCTAACTTTTGCTTATTGGAGTCTCATCTCATATCTGGTTGGTACTGCCCAGTTCAGGGATCTGTTTTAATTATTGTTGATCCAATCTTTGCTTACAGTGTGCTGCTTCTTAGTTAGCAGATAATGCATTAACTATACTTAGTTTAACCTTTTGCAGTAATTTGGAGCTTGAAAAATCAGAATTCTTAGTTGGAAGCATAATTGATGCTGTTGTTAGCCAGGTCATGTTATTATTAAGGGAAAGAGGACTGCAATTGATCCGTGATATCCCAGAAGAAATTAAAACACTAGCAGTGTATGGTGATCAAGCGAGAATTCAGCAAGTCTGGGCAGATTTTTTGTTGAACATGGTCCGTTATGCACCCTCTCCCGAAGGATGGGTGGAAATCCAACTTCGGCCTAGTTTGAAGCTAAGTTCTTCTGGGATAAATATTGTGCATATTGAATTCAGGTATGCTTTTTCCTTTTTTTTTTTTTTTTTTAATTTCTCCATTTTTTTAGGTGTGTTTGTGTGGATGAGTAGGATTAAAATCCATGAACTTCAGCAGTTAAGAGTACGAATCTAGAAAGGAAAAATAGTAGAATATGAGCTGTATTTTCTACTATTAACTTCAGATGGCACATTATTTACCTATTCAATCCTAATATGAGTGCATATTCTTTGCTTGTATGTATATGCATGCAATATGTATACCCTGTTGTATTACAGACAGATAAAATTGGTCTGCTGTTCATCTAGTAAACATGGTAATTATTGTATGCACCATAAGCTTGGTTATGGGAATTCAATCAAAAGTTTCAGTTGTGACCATGTGTTGAAAGTTCAAGAAGGTGTTCTACATGATATTTTCAGTCTCAAATGAGGGAGCTACATTTTCATGGAAGTATGTTTATGGCTGGAATGCACAGTGGACTAAAGGGGAAAGGCTACTTTGATGAAAATTCTTGTTAGGTTATTCAGGTTGAATGTTTAGACAAATCTTCAGAGTGAGTACTTAATGGGTATTGTTCTTTGCATTTATGTACTCATGATTGGTTATTAGGATAAATTAATGTATGGGGAAAAGGAGAAGGAATTAAACATTGAACCTGGGGTTTTCCTTTAATGATGAAGAATGGAAAAAGGGTGAGAAGTAAAATTGCATGCCTATGGGGCCACCCCGCCACCCCCCCTTTTTTTTTGAGTTTCTTCTTCCCTTTGAACTTGAAGGTATTAACAGACAGAAATAGCTGTTTTCAATTCTTCTATTATGACAATGGTCAAATTATTGTTTCTCCTTACGACAAAGGAGTCTGAGCATATATGCTTCACCTGGGTAGTAAAGTTCACCACGCTCTTGTGCTGCCTTTTTATTGTCAAACTTAATTTGAAGTAAAATGGAAGTAGGCATCATATTCAAACGCTAGGTTTAGATAGTTTAGATTTAATGAGTGAATCAATAAATCAGGATCAGTCAAAATATGATATAAAAGGAATAGTTTACTGCTCTAGCAAACAAGAAAGTTCAGATTCATGTATTTTTGCTAAATTGTTCGTCCTGTTTTTCCAGCAATATTATCGCAACAGATTGGTGTATGTGGTGTGATTACGTTGTATTTGAATATGCTTGCAGCTAAAATTTCTAAAGCTGCAATATTTATGTAGTGAAAGGAGGCTGGTAATAACTTTTATTCTCATGTAGGATTGTCTGCCCAGGCGATGGACTTCCACCTGAACTGGTTCAGGATATGTTCCATAGCAATCGATGGGTGACACAAGAAGGGCTGGGGCTGAGCATGTGCCGAAAAATTTTGAAGCTTATGGATGGAGAAGTTCAATATATAAGGGAATCTGAAAGATGTTATTTCTTAGTTGTCCTAGAATTGCCCCTCCAGCGCAAAGGCTCAAAGAATATTGGTTAGGTTGTTTACAGCCAGAATTCAAACCTAAATGTTGAACAAGAAATCTATGGGACTTGACTTCTAGCGGCCTGGAGATGAGGTCATTATGTGAGCTGAAGATTTCGAACCCAGTAACTGGATGTTCTATTTTAGCATTTGGCTAACTTGTTTCCTTACAATTTGTGTGGTTACTTCAGTGCTGTTGCCTGTGAAACCTCAACTAAAATGATAACTTAGAATTGATATGGAGCTGGTAATTTTCACTGTAAGGATCATTCTGTTATAACGCTAGTATGTTTACTGAAGATTCTCAAGTTCCTGATGTGGTACTGTCAAGCGTAATAAAACTGCGCAAAGGTCATTTGACAAATATGTAGGTACATGGCCAAAAGGGGTATCACTGGTACACGATTCTAACAATAAACTTGTAATTTTGGATATGTATATATCTTCACATCTTGTAGAGATATTAATATAATAATCACTCTATTCCCAAATCTGGGGCTGTATAACAGAAACCTTTAACTTTAATATCAGAGTTTCCAATACCTGAGCTCATTGGCAGAGCTCGTTTTGAATTATTTTGCTGACTGATACATTTCTGTCAATTGGTTAGAGCACCACCCTGTGAAGGCGGAAGATGCAGGTACGAGCCCTGTCAGTCCTGACACAGGTATGCTATGGCATTTGTGTTCTTTACATAATTTTTGCTTTGATGTCTTCTACTGATTACTTGTCTGGTGACTTAATGGAGTTCATGCTGATAGTGATTTGTTTTTAGCAGGCAATAATCAGGAAGCTGGTGCTTTACATTTTATTTTATATGTGGTTTCATTCTTTTCCTATGGTAGGCATCAAAATTTACATACTCATCTTAACTTGTGAATGGTTAATCATTTCCAAGGATAAGTTAAGAAAAGATTGTGCAGAATTATGGTTGAAACAATTTGTGAACTGCTGATGCATCTTACTTCTTTGCACACTTCAATCCTTGTATATATATATTTGGTGTGAAATCACTTCAATCTAAATCTGGAGACTTAAACAAGATATGGATTAGAGACCAATGGAGCCAGCTTGTCGATGTTTTATATAACTGAAGTCAACAATTAAAACCTTATCTCATCATCTCTCTCTATGGAAGTGTGTATCAAGCCCTCACAAAGTATTTAGTTAATAAAATAGATTAGTGTGTGTGTGTGTGTGAGATAAAATGTGGGAAAGTGAAGTTTGATTTTCCTTTGAGAGAATGGCATATATAGTATACAGATGATTGAAATAGAAATGTAGGGGCAAGTAGGAAAAAAAAGCAAAATTGATCCTTTTGAGTTAGGTAGATGCTTATTCTGATGAGTTCTTTTTCTTCACTTTGGATTATCCTTTTATCCCCATTGTACTGAAGGATGCCTAGTTGCCTTTGGCATTTTCTCCATCTTTTGATTTATTTGCCATAAGATGATAAGCTTTTGCATTTCTTTTTTTTTTCCCCTTTCTTTTAGTAAAACGTCATTAGGTGGGACCACTTATCACTGAGTTGTATCTATTTGTCTAAGTTATTGCATAAATTTGAAACTACAAATTCTTGTGTTTATTTCCTGCCCATGTGATTATTTCATTTTCATTACAAGTACTTGCAGCTTAGGTTCAATTCTATGAAGTCTCTTTGTGTGTGGGGGGGGGGGGGGGGGGAAGGACAATATA
>JAXGGT010000035.1:524699-545861 GCA_035583425.1 Marsdenia floribunda | reverse complement strand
GTATAAGTCGTTAAGTAATTGACGGGGAATCATTGTTCGAAAAATCAAAACACGTAAGAAGGATATAAAAATTTAAGGCTGGGTTTAGACTATAACTTATTTGGACAAGAACTATTTTTTTTTTTTTTTTTGTTTTTCAACTTGCAATTGAAGTGTTTCACACTTCCCAACTTCTTTTTTTCGCGAATAGGTTCTACACTTATTTTTGCACCCCATTTACTAGATAATTTTTCAAAATACAAAAAAATAACTCCTTGTTTTCCGTAATAAACTCACTCAACTCAAAATAAGTGCTAGTCCAAACAGAGCCTAAATTATTAAACATATTTTTTAACAAAATTAAACAAAAACTTACAAAACAATGAGAGAAAGAAGGAAAATGGACAATTTTCCAACGTACTCTTACCAAATTGATTGAGACAAGGAGTTATACATATGTATAGTCATTCTAGCTAGTGTTAACGTGTCTCTTTAAATGACTTTTAATGACTGAATTTTCTCCGCCACCCTTCAAAATATCTCTTCTTCTTCTTTTTTCCCTTAGAAGAAATTGTGTATCTGAGTTTCTTTTAGCGCTCGGTTACCCGACTAATCCGAATTTAAAAGATACAGAATAAACCTAATATGCAACATTTACTGCATTTAGAGAATATCAAACTTGCAATCTTATGGTATGCAGGAGAGTACTTGAGACTATCAAGGTCTTGACCTTCAAAATATTTCTTTAAATCTTATAAAACTGATTTAAAAATTCTGAGTTCCAACAAAAATTAATTTAAATATAAAAATAATTCAAAAAATATCGTTTATAATTAAAATTTATTAAAAATATTTTGTATATTAAGCAAAAAAAACAAAAAACAAAAATTTCTAAATCGATGGACAATCCACTTGTAATTCTTAAAAATAAAAATTTAAAAAAAAAAAATAGAAAAGAAAAAATCTTGACTGTCAAACAAAAGAATTATAAGGATACGTCTCATTTGATCCCACAACACACAGTAATCACAAATTTTTTCTTTTAACGTAGTGCCAAAGTATTCATTACCAACCAAATATATATATGTATTATTGTCTGAATCTGAATAGTGATCCATCAGATATTTTTTCGTTTCTTAACATTCACATATAATCTTTATTCTATGGAAAAGCAATGGACCGCTATTATGCTTTAGGTTGTCACACTCATTAGCATAAAGTAAGTAACTTATCATTATTTAATTTGTAATATATATAATATATATTTTGATAATTTGTAATATATATATATATATATATATATATATTACCATTACGTTCGGCACACAGAAATATGCTGCTCAGATCAATAATATCTTCCCCACAAGATTTTCTTCACTCGCTTTGATGATGATGATGGAACTATTCCGATTCCTAATCTCTCTCGCATAGATATATATATATATTTAGAAGAGAAATACATAAAAAAAAATAATTTTTTATTTAAAAAAATAAATATTTTATTTTAAAAATTATTACAATCTTACATTAAAATTATAAACAAATTCTATTCAGTTAAATCCCTTTAAAAAGGAGCCAAAATTTTCCTATTTTACGTAAGTATAATTATTTTCTCGAAAAGTTGGCCGATTTAGTCCCTTATCTATTTTCAATAATTAATATAGGCCCACAATCTATTTTTTTGACCTGCTAAGTCTCATAACATTTTACGACCTGCCAATGAAGTCCTTCCGGCGAAAATTCTGAATTTTTCAGCCAAATTTCATCACGTGCCGACCACGTGATGAAATTTTAGAGGTAATATCGTCCGCTCACTGTTCATAAACCTAAAAATTTTAGGGATATTTTTGTATTGTATCAGATTCTTTCATATTTTACAGATTCTTCCATACTCCAAATGCTCCAATACAAAAGTATCCTTAAAATTTTTGAGTTTTTGAACAGTGGGTAGACGATATTACCTCTAAAATTTTATTACGTGGCCGACATGTGATGAAATTTGGCCGAAAAATTCAAAATTTTCGCCAGAAGGACTTAATTAGCAGGTCGTAAAAAGTTATGGGACTTAGCAGGTCAAAAAAATAAATTGTGGACCTATGTTAATTATTAAAAATAGATAAGGACTAAACCGGCCAATTTTCCTTATTCTCTCTATTTTAAAATTTACTTAAAGACAAATTTCTGACCTAAATATCAAATTTTTTTTTTTTTTTTCGTGTGTGTGAAATACCTCGAGAACCATCCGGCTACTTCACCCCAAATTCGAGACCCTATCATTTTCTTTCTTTACACCTGTTTATTCTTTTTCTTTTTTGATGGTATGAATTAATATATTTCATATTTTAAATCAGATTCAAACTGATATTAAATAAAATTGAAGCCCTGTTAGTCTGTTGGTGTGTGTGTATATATATATATGTGTAGGTTTATAGAACATCGAAACCTTCTTACATAGTAGCCAGGCAGGCAGTCAGTCGTTCAGCGATTGTTCCTAGTATTAAAGACGACAACTACCACGTACTATAACAGGGTTTGATCTTGATTCTTGAAAGAAAAAAGAATGAGGAGTTTGATGAGCTTCATTCCTTCCATGGCTGAAATTCTTTGCATCCTCCTTCTTTTTATTCTTCCGTTGTGTTCGGGGCGTCCTTTGTCCCGTGAAGAAAGCAGCAGCGAGCCTTTCTTGATTAAGCTCAAAGGGATAGACTTGATCGAGAGTACGTGTAAGAACACTCCTAATTATGAACTTTGTGTCTCAACTCTACAATCTGATCCTAGAAGCTTTGATGCTACGGAGGTTGATGTCCTAGGCCTTGTCATCGTTGATGCAATCAAATCCAAGGCAACTGCTGCAATGAAGATCATCAAGGAACTTAGGTTGCCGTCGTCGTCCTCCTCCTCCTCCAATTCCAACCCTGATTTCAGTGTTCCTTTGTTCGAATGCAGCATTCAGTACAACGCTATCCTGAAAGCTGATGTCCCAGTAGCAATCGAGGCCCTGACTAAAGGCGTCCCGAAATTTGCAGACCATGGCATGGCTGACGCTGCTGTGGAAGCTCAGGGTTGCGAAAATGGTTTCCAAGAATCTAATTCGCCCTTAACTGATATCAACCAAGATGTCTATAACCTTTCTCTCATAGCTAGATCAATAATCAAGATGTTGCTATGAGGTTCGCTGATGCTCTCTGGTCTTTTTCTTTTTTCTTTTTTTTTTTTTTAATTTTCCCCACTTTCGTCCATAAAACTTATAAAGATCATCATCTTATGGGATGCTACTGTAATATGATTTCTCTTTCTTCTTTCCTCTGTTCTGTTGCCATTTACCATATGTACATTGAAGTACTTGTACTAAGAGTTTAGATAGCGAAACTTTTCTTGTCTCTCTGGTTGTAATATGATATTGTCCAAATAAAGGACATATATATAAATATATATATGTATAGTTTTTTATTTCCTTAACAAATTCAAGAACCTTAAACATCAGAGCAGTGATAGAATGGAAGGCAGCTTTTTCCTACAGACAGACTGCAGGGATGGGGAGTTGAAATAATCCGAAACGTGCACTAAACAATCCGAAGCTACCTTCAATCCAACAGCGTAAGAAATTCCAAAGGGTACTTACCCCATAAGCAAGGACATCAGCTCCTCCGCCTGGTCCTTAAAAGGAAACAATCCAGTTCTTGAGGCTTTAAGTTGTAGGTTACCTTACCCATCTTTGTATCATCTGTTTGGGGTAATTCTTTGCCCAGATTTACCTTAAAAAGAAAGTACAACAGAATCAGAGTTCAAAATGGCCAACACAGGAATGGAGATGTTATCTTGCAGCCAATATGTATCCCAATGCCACATTGTATGTCACAAGTTGCGGTAGTGGCCAAACAGGTCGTTCCTTTTCATTGTTGTCGTGTATAAGGTAAGGGTACAAAATGTTCACGAGACTAGTTCTAGAAAAGTCCCTTTTTTTTTTTTTTTTTTTGTGTGTTCTGGAAAGAGACTACTGGTGTTCAAAACTTTAAAGCGATCAGGGGTAGGCAAGCACGCAAAGCATCCAAATCAAGAAGCTAAAAGCATAACCCCATTCACATTTCTCATGATGTGAATGAATCAGCCTGAAATCTTATGGTGTTATATAAGACCAAATCCTTGCATCCCTTGTGTCAAAGACTACCCTTCTCTAAATTTCAATCTTCATTACTACAAAAGGGAAAAAAAAAAAAATTAATACACTTGAAAAATGAGGAATTTGATCTCTTTCATGGCTGTTCTGGTCTCTTCTGCAGTTCTTGTTCTTTTAAACGGAAGTGTGGAGGGCAAGGCTTACCTGATAGGAATGGAGGGCAGTGACCTGATAGAGAGTACTTGTAAGAACACCCCAAACTATGAACTTTGTCTCTCAACTCTGAGGTCAGATCCTCGAAGCTCCAGTGCTGATGTTGCAGGTCTAGGCCTCATCGTTGTTGATGCAGTCAAAGCTAAGGCAACCTCCATAGTAGACACCATCAACAAGCTCAAAAACTCCAAGCCGGAATATAAACATCAATTAGAAGACTGCAGCAGTAGATACAATGCAATTCTAAAAGCTGATGTACCAGAAGCAGTTGAGGCATTGACAAAAGGAGACCCAAAGTTTGCAGAAGATGGGATGGCCGATGCTGCTGTTGAAGCCCAAGTATGCGAGAATGGTTTCAAAGGTTCCAACTCACCACTAAGCTATGAGAGTAAAGCTGTCTACAACCTTTCAGTTATAGCCAGAGCAATTATCAGGATGCTACTGTGAAAATCTTGATAAAGTTTTTTTCTTTCCAAGATGCACATTCATAATCATCTTCCAGTAATATGATTCTAAGATATTCCAAAATGGGGTGAATTCCATTTTTAACAAGTTCTTCATCTGTCTATTTGTATATAGATAAATTTATGCTAAAGGTGAAATCTTTTTAAATATGCACCAAAAGCTGCTATCTTTATCTCAATAATTCAAAGTGGGCTCACCGTTAAAGCTTTGTTCTGAAAGAAATCAAACTCAAGAGAGAGAAAGCACAGTTGGAGACTCCTTGAGGAAGAGAAGCAGGAGATAACTCTCAAGTAAGAAAAGTCACACAGTAAACTACAATGCACGTGGAAGAAAAATGTAAAATTCTTTTATGGACTTTGGGTGAGGAGAAGCCACCTGAGATATTTTTCAGGGATCCAAGAACCAGCAGTAATGTTACTAAACTAAGCATGGGAAAGTCTAAATATTATATTCACATCTATTCTATACCTGGAAAACCGACTGCTACAAATATTGCAGTATTAAAATAATGCAGTGGAAGCATCTATACGCAATTAGTGGATCTAGCCACATGAAGACCCCTGAAACCAGGTCATTTGGACTTCGAGAAAATCAGAATCTTAAAAGAACCTCCTCTTCCACCACCATCAGAAGATATAATTTCAAAATGAAACAGGTAGTATTACAAAATTTCATTTTAAAAAGAAAGTAGAAGAACCAAGAAGTATAAGTAAAGGGTCACATACATTCTTATTACTTGGATTGTCAATTCAAACCCAAGATTCCTTCTAGTCCAATTCACAATCTAAAGAACAAAAGGGAGCTTTTGCCAATTTATTCCATAAACTATCTATTAAAGAAACAAAAAGAGCTCTTATTTATTTGTGTATGCTAACAATCTTTACAATATGGGCAGATATGAAGTATAATCACTACAGAAGAAATTAGTCCCCCAAAATCCCTCACGTATCTTGTTATTTCATATTCAACTCCTACCACTAACAAGAAAATGAAGAAGTCACACTTCCAAGAGTCAGACAATATATTTGCCAAGAAGAAACCTCAAAAGCAAAGATCAAGCAAGCTTTTAAGGAACTTGCAGCAGCCAGGGTGCGATGAACAAGGTGTTGCACGATTAAGATTTCCAGTCATATACCACATCCAAAAACAACATCCAGCACCATCTATTCAGCAGGTTGTTATGTGCAAAACATGCAAACCAATACATATACATCAGAATCTGCAAGCGCTTTAGATATCCTGTGTTCATATAATTGCTCGTGAACTCTAGTTCTCAGTTTGTTTCCATTTTCATGCATCAGCTGTTTTCTGGAAATTGGCCCATCCAGCTACTCTGCAAACACCATAAAACTGGAAAATTAATTTACCTAATCTCAGCCCATACAAGTATTCAAAGTAAGGGCAGAGTCCTACCTAGAGGATCCTGAAGGAGTAGAATTAGAATCATTGTGTGAGTGTGACAGAATCATGTGTTTCTCTACAGCGATGAAACTATTTTCTACGGCTTCAGGAGAAACCAAGGTGCTGCTGAGACTTAGAGCTGAGTTCACTCTGGAAGACATGCCTGCCACCATAAAATAATTCTCAAGTTTTAGCCATGGTATTTAAATTGAAATATCATATTAATCTATGATTATGAATTCCGAAATGTACTAATCTTTTGATAGTCGTCGGCACAATCAAGTTTAAGAAAAGAATGACCTGGTTGCTATAAACTGATCAAAAGTCAGAAAACTTTTTGGTTAAGTAGAAATACAGGAAATACTTGATGAAGAGCTACAACTCTAAAACGTAGCATATTGTCCACTGTTTTATAATCCTAACTGAGGCTAAAACAGTGCAAAAAGGAATTGAAATCAAATTCATCACTTTGGATTACTATCTAAAGATGGAATCATCTCCTGTTTCATTAGATAATATTCATAAGCGTGGGTGACTTTTGGAGCACTGACCCGATGTTAGGCAAGGAAGTGATTTACAAATTAGAAGAGGGAAGTTAAAAGAGTGAAACTTTTTTGCACGATGAAGATTAAAACATGGAAGGTGGAAATTCTTAAACATCTCTCCTCAGGAGAGAAGCTGAAAACACGCATTAGAGGTAAAGTACAGGCAGTATTTCCAGTCAATAATACTAGGACCAACATGTGACAGGGAACATTAAGATTACCTTGACAAACTATAACAACACAGATGAGGACAGTTAATAGTATGGCAAGGAAGCTGCCACCAGATGCTGAAGAAACCGATGATCCCTTTGCAGCTTTCATTTTCTTCAATGCCTTCATCCTTTCAATTCTTGCACGTTTGATCAGGGCAAGTTCAGCAAGCTCTTTAATCAACTTTTGATCAGCGGCATCAAGAGACAATCCTCTGGGAGGCCGAGGAGGTTTTGGGTGCTTCTTAGCACTCATCGACTTACGCTTGTCCTTCTTTATTTTCTTCTCCAAAGGATCTACTACCACATTTTTGTCAATTTCTATTAGCACCTGCATATTCTCTGCAGAAACATTATTCCCGTTTTCAGCTTTACCTCCCAAATTCTCCAGTTTCCCACCCTTCACCGACCAATCAACATTCGATGAACCATTGGAGAGTTTTGCTGGTTCAGTATCGTCTAGTTTAGCACACGAAATGGGGTTAGGACTTGCTTCTTCATTCATAGTCCCGAAGCTCTCAATATCAACTGTAAATTCTCTTTCCATTAAGCAATGTTGACCAATCAAACATTCACCTTGTTACACTTCTACCCAATTTCAGTTCTCGTAAAAGATATTCTGGACCCCTCACCACAGGAAAACTCAAGTTCTGGAATTCAAGCTAAATCTTCCACAATATGAATACAACTGAGGACCAATAAAACAGAATTTTTTAAGCTAAGAAAAGCCTTCCGGAGGACAGAAAATGTGGAATCGAAAATTACTTCGAAAGTTCAAGTATTCCTCTTTCAAGGGCAGTTCAACAATCAAAGCAAGCTTCTCACTGCAAATCTCCAGGTACAGAGAATTTAAATGCTTCCTAAACACAATTAGAATAGATGATTAAAATGATTAAAAAAGAACTCCAAGAAAGGAAAATGGCTGAATTCCAAGTCAAAAACTCAAGCAAATTCAAGTCAGAAACAACTGATTAGCCACTGAACAGGCTATCAAGAAGAATAAAAATGAAATCTTTTGAGGCAAATATCAGTGCCCAAGAAAGAAACAAAGAGGAAAAAGAAAAAAAAGGAAAAACAAATTGATCGAAGTTAGCTACGCGTAAACACAGAAATTTGCAGACACGTAAATCACGCACAGAGAATTCAGGTTGAATTGTAGAAGTTTGAAAAGTGCGAAAGGTAAAAAAAAAAAAAAAAAAAAAGATAGTACCTTTCAAAGAAAGAAAGAAGCCCAGATCCAGTGGAGACAAAAGGTAAGATGGGACAATGCATATGAGTTTGAGAAGTGAAGTGGGCAGTAGTATTTATTTACTAGTAATAACTTTGAATTATGAGAGAGAGAGGAGCCACAGATAAGGGAGCGCACACGAGGGTCTGTACGCAAATGGCAAAAGGATGCACACGGGAAAGGAAACTACAGTGTCTCTACAAATAGCAAGGTAGATTTTGGTTTGGCCTATTCTCCATCATCCCTTTTCACTGTTTTTCGCAGATACTTCCGCTAACTCTGACACCCTCCTTGGATCAATCAATTCTTTAATGCCTCATTTGATTTTAACTGTAATAAGATTTATCTTTCCTTGGTCCATTTGGTAAAATTGTTGGTAAATACTAAATATAATACCTTTTCACAAACCCAAGAAGAAGAAAAAAAACAAAAAGAAAAAAATGAAGACTATTATAAATAAACGGCACCGACACTTGCTTCAAAATGCTACGCCCTGCCCACCTCCACCAAACTTGACAGTTCCTTTTCATTTTCTGGGTAATTAATGAAAGAACATGTGATGCAGGGAAAAATGATCCAAAATCTAACAATATCATGGCTGTAGGCAGCCAAGTTTATGATAGTATAGAGATATTTACTATTTAGACACCATCTGTAGAAACCAAGCACTTCACAACATGTGAAATGTTTTAGAATAATAATAATACAAGATATTACAAGATATTAATGCAATATATCCTTTTAATTTATTTTATTTTAAATAGTTATGTCCTTTTCTTTCTTTTTCTTTTTTTATTGTTATAGCAAAATATTCTTCAGTAGCTTATTTCTTGCCAAATCATATGAACCTTAAATTTTTTTTTTTTTTTTTTTTTTAAAAAATCATCAAAAGGATATCAATATCTCTTTAAATGACAAGTTATTAATGATTACCATAAAAAAGGTGCATTCTTGATTCAAAATTTCATCCATAAAATCAATGAATATTTTGATTAAAAGAAAAAGGAAAAAAGAAAGAAACTTTTTTGTAAACAAGCATGATGAAGAAAACCTTTTACTATAACTTTTTTCCACCAAAATCAGAGGTAGAGTCATGGATTGGCATGAGCACCGAACACCAGGTGAGCAAAGTTCTCGTGGAGATAAGGGACATTTATCATCAGCCAACAATTGATTATCAGAATCCATGGAAGATCAAGAAGAAATTAACTCAATATGAAGTTGCAGGTGGTAAGATTTTGATCCCATTTCATGATACTTTCGAACATATTTTTCGTCACTGGAACTTAAACACTGCAAATCGTGTGGTTTTGGGGAATAAGGTTCCGGTTCTTTTGTGGGATGTTACTGAACAACATAGTCCTAAACAATACCTGCAGGGTGACAACTTCTTTCTCGAGGCTATGCCTAATGGTGATTATATATTGGCTTGCAAGGATCTGTTTTTCAATCGCAAGTTAGAGATCGATGATGAAATTGGACTGTTCTATGATCCCAGAGTTTTATATTTTCAATTCAAATTATTTCGTAAAATTATCTTATAGATAATACATGCACCCCTCCCTCCATCATTCTAAATGAGAAGCTATTTGGTGTTATGGAGGTAGGGGAAGCTGTGTTAGGCCCATGAAATCAATAATAAGAGTAGGTCTAACATGGTGTAACCCAATCCATGTGAGACTCTTCCAATTATTTTGGAGTTTCGATTTTGCAATCAAATAATGGTCACTATCTACATTACTTGAGAGTAACTCCCTTTTTGTTAGGTAGTGAGGTTGAGAAAAAACAGCCTCACATGGCCTCAACAAAATTAGAGATATATTGCAGGTACAGATATTTGAACACATATTGCCGACAAGAAACGTTTTCATGGGGATTTTATATGATGAACATGATAGTTTACAGCCTGAGTAGAATCACACATGAATTTGAGTACACTTGCAAGCAAAAAATCAGAACTGTTACATATGGAACCAATTTCACAGATATCTCTCCAAGTTAGAATTTGATAATGGCAGCACCACTTGATGGCTTGGAAGCAAAAATGAATAGGCCGAGGTCGTTCTTATTGATTACCCCTTTCTCAATTCTAGACTGATAAAATTGCTCCTGTAATAAATATAAACCACAAAACATGACCATAATGAACAAGAAATTGGGAAAGGAAAACATCATCATCATCATAAATAAGGGAGAAAATGGCAGTGGACCTTTAAGTTAAGAATGAACTCTGGAACTGTATGCTCTTTAACTAAAACAACTGCACAACCACCCCATCCGGCTCCAGTAAGCCTTGCTCCAAGAGCATCATTCTCTATACAAACTGCTACAAGCTCATCTAACTCGGGACAGCTAATGAAAGCAAAATAAATGAGGTCATTGATGAACAAGACCAGTTAGCATAAATATGCATACCACATTATGTGACACAGAGTGCATGGTATAAAATGTTGTGAAGCTTCGAGTAAACAAATTTTACCTGCATTCATATAAAATGCTGCAACTTTCGTGGCTCTCATTCATAAGGTCACCGAGCTTCTTGAGCTTATCTTCTTCGCTGCAGGCAGAGAGATAAATCCTTGTCAAATAAATAGAATATCTAGGAGTAACAACAAAACCAAGAAATGCAAAGTAGAATTTTACTTGCATATATCTGTAAATGAAAATATTCAGCAGATGAGCCATTTGAAGATCCTTCTATACCTAATCTTGGCCTATTATGCCTTTTTTTCTGACAAAATAAATAAATATAGGCCAGGAGGATTAAGTTCGTTCCTTCTATAATAAAGATGGTTCAAACTTTTCAGCATCACAAATACACAATCAATGTCGGAACTGAACTCATATGAAAGACATACATATATATAGATCCAAAAGCTGAGCAATGTGAACGGATAACATAGTACTTGCCTAAGATCTGATGATACAGTATCTTTAAAAGCATATACACGTTTGGCCTCAGAGTACACATGAGCAGCCCTCTGGAGAAAATTTGGAACAAATTAGTACTCTTGCAATAATAATAACAACATCATCCAACAGAAATAAATACAAGTCATTTATAGTGGGCCTCAGATTGTAAGAAGACCATGCTACACAACATGTTGAAAGGTGGAGATATCAAAAAGAGAAATATGAATAGTGCATTAAGGGTAGAACAGTCAACTAGTGGAATGTCATTACTAACTGCATACTGGGAGCATGCTGGGGATTTTCCTTTTTCCCTCTTCTTTTTGTTTGGTATACCTGATGCAGCTTGAAATTCTTAGCAGCTCTCAGAACATCCAATGAAGTAGGAGAAGCAGCAAAAATAGTTTCCAATTTTTGCTCAGTAATTTTCTCAATATCTTCAGCAGAATAAGGTTCATCCTTTAAAAACTCCTGTTGCAAACCAAGTTGTAAGGACCTAAATTTGGAAAATATGAATGTGCCAAAAAGTGGTGTGGGGGGGGGGGGGAATCCTTCAACTAAGCAACATCATTTAACAATCTCATGGCTGCCAACAAGATAAAGGAAGGAAATAATATAAAACAAACAAGAGCTACCTTAACGGCTACAACAGGATCAGAAGACCCATGAGTATCAGCAAATGCAACACACAGTCCTTCAACATCTGAGAGAGTCTTCACATTCGATATTGCATCCTCAGGTTTCATCCCAAGCTTTATGCCAAGGACAATCTGCAAAAACAAATTGTTTACAGATTTTAGCAGCAATAAAAGCAAACAAACATAAAAGGTATCAAGAAATGTCAGCATGGTTCAAAGACATTAATAGCATCTTTAATATTAAACATAGCATGTCCTGTGCATTAAAAGAATCTTATAACATTATTCTAAGTATAAAATATGAAATAGAGTCATGTAAACTGCAAATAAAGTTAACAAGTCTCCCATATTGTACAAGTTATCCTAAATGCGAAACTTAGAATAGTAAAAGGCAAGAAGATAACACTTACAGAAGCCAATCGACATTCAACAACCCGGTTATTATAATTGGTTGCAGCAGTAACAGCTTTCTGTGACTCTGCCAGTGAATGGGCAATCACAAAAGTTCCACCGGCAGGAAGTTGTACATCAGTTGCACGAATAGGGTTGAAATCAATCAGCTCTGCAAAGCCAGGTTTTGCCATAACAGATATAGCCTGTCCAGTGAAGCAATAAAATCCATTGATGGATGAACTCAAACATTCAAATGGATTTGGTGTGCTACTTTTGCAGTCTCTAATAGCGAAAATGTTATGATAATCCAATTCATCAGAGACAATTCAAGATCAAGATTAATAAGTACTTTCTATTATGGACCTTTTTATAATGATTCTGGCGCCTAATGGCATTGGTCATGCCTCCCAACATAGAAAGGAATGTTTAGGAAGAAAACAAGGAAAAGAATAAATCAGTCATCAAGAACACAATCTGCCAATCACAATTTTAAAAAGAAGGCTTTGAATTGCTCAGACATCTAAACATTCTTCTCGAGAGTAAAGAGTAAGGAAAAAGAAAACCGGTTAAATTCCTCTATTAAGTAGTAATTTTGTAACATGCCCAATTGAACTTTTCCACACATTAACATGAGACAAGCAAGGAAATTAAAATAAAGAATTGAACAGAAACTATTACCTGGTCCATACCACCAGACAGAGTTCCAATGTGTCTTTCACAATCACATGTAAGTTGAGCAACTTCTTTCTGTTCGACATAAATTAAAAAGAAAAAGTTAAATAGAGAAAAACCATTTTAACATAAAACAGGTATATTGTTAAAATTTCTTCATCTGGTATCATTTGAAGAAACAATAAACACAATTTTAAGCTTTGATCACAAGTTACTTTAACAAGTCATAGGCAACTAAACATCATAAACAATATTGGAGTCCCTGGAATGATATACATGCAATGGGCTCAAACCTTTAGTACCAGGAATAATGCAACAAAAAATAATACGGAAGGAATGGTAACTCCTTTGAACTGTTATCCTCTCTGGAGAGGTTACCTTGGGCACGTCCACACCAAATGCAGCCATGATAGCAATTGTGGAAGAACAAACAAAAGCAGCAGAGCTCGAAAGTCCAGATCCTTCAATAAAAAAAATATATAAAGAAGTCAATTATGTTAACAAAAAATTTCATGAGTATCTGTGTAGTTCCATAAAAGCAATTCATGTAGTTTATTAATTAAAATAGGGAAAAAAAAAAACATACCAGTTGGAACAGTGCCATCAATAACAACATCAAAACCAACAGGTGCTCCAACATCTATTCCTTTTGATTTAACATACTCATAGAACCCTTTGTACCTGTGGACTCAATAATTAGCCTAAAAATATCTCAAATATCTTATGTAAAATTCCAGTCTAAACTTAGAATTTCTTAAACCATTGCAGAGAAGAATAATAACCATCCAGTAGAAAAGAAATGATTAAGTACAATATATTCTTACCCACAAATGAAGTAGTGGCCCCATCTATGATTCTTCAAATCAATTTCCTGCAATCAAAGTGGGTTAACACCAGAGCATTGAAACGTAGACATAGATATACCAAAATGTTTCATTAAATGACATCATTCTTTTTATTTGCTTATTTTTTCTTCAATAAGTCATTGTTAGAGCTGCCTGCCCATAACGACAAATTTTGAACAAGATAATTTCACGAACTACATTATGTCAATTTCTGGTATTTTTCCACAGTTTTCTTATCAGAATTTCTAAACCATTTTCTTACCCTCTTTTCCAAGACAAGGTCATGATTAAGGAACAAAGGGCTTCAAAGATGGCTAAATCAGTGTCATAAATCTGTTTGAATGCAGAAGTCTAAATACTTTAAAGAACATTACACAACAAAAATAGAGATTCAAGAATATAAACATCTGAAGCTAGAATCAAAGGTACATTAATTGACATATATTCATAGAATAAACTTCCTTTTCATTTTCAGATCATACCCGTTCAGGTTCAGCAGGATAAGTGCACATGGGGTACTTCACATCATTCACATTAGCAATCCGAAGAATCTTCTCCGACTTATTAATTCGAATGGCTACAATGGTGTCTTGCCTAATAGCCATAGGCAACACAGAGTAGCCCTCATAGTCTATATGCTCCCCAATCAAATTAACTCTCCCTACACACAACGGGGTAAATTTTAGAAAACACATCCCTTAAAATCTTCGAAACTAATGATTTCAACAACTATGATTCGAAATTACGATATGGAGTCTTGACTGTTTTTTACCAGGGGATCGAGCATAAACATCGGGAGAATGGCCAAAAAATTCAACAAATTTGGACTTAACAGTATCAAAACGCAACTCGGCTTCTTCAAACAGCGATCCACTTCCATAAACAGGTTCAAGATTTTGGTACACTGGTACAGGCAGCTCCTCGTGCTTTGCCATTTGATCAACCAAATTTTCTTCCACTAAACAATAGCAATAAAAACTTGCACGAGCAATATGGGATTTTTATATCGCAGATTGTGATGCAAGAATCTTTCTTGATGATTGATTGCTGAACAAAAATAAAGTATCGGTATTTTTTTGCTTTTTTTTAGATAGAAGTGAACGAAAAAAGGCAGACTTTTCGGTGATAGATAATAGAAAAGCAAGATTCTCGATGCAAGAACTGCACTCAGCACGGCAGGATTTTGTTTTTCTCTTCTTTTTTTTTTTAATTAAAAAAAAATGGTGTCTTAAAATGAATCTCAATTATGGGCAGCACCTTTAAATTATATCCATATTCAGATTAAAGTAGGTTCTTCACGGAAGGTAAATTATAAACTCAAGTTTTTAAATGGCTCAATACGTGAGTGCGGTTTTGATTCTGCAACCTTATTTAAGTTAGGATAGCACCTTACCAATTTACCAACGCCTTGGGGTTAAAAATAATGTTTTTTAGTTAAAAATTAAGATATTTTTAATTTTATGTATAAGTATATTTTAAAAAAAATATATTTAGTTCAGTTAGTAGTTTCGTTAACGAGGTCATGAATTCGAAATATATCAGAGACAAAAGTCTTCAAAATTTCAAAATATATATATATATATATTTTTTTTTAAAAAAAAAAAAGGTAAATTGGCATAAATAGTTCCCAAATTATGTCCATTTGGAGACATTGGTCCCTAAATTATGTTAAATTGTATGAGATTAGTCATTTCGTTAAAATTTTTTGTTATTTTACCATTAATTTTAAAAAAAAAAAATTACCTAAGTAAATTTTAGACATTTCATAATAACATTATACAAAAAAAAAATAACAAAAAAGTCAACATATATGTATCTATGTACTGTGAAGAGAATGAAAAAAATGACTATATGTATATGTATTTGTATCAATAATATATTTTTCTTTTGTATAATGTTATTGTGAAATGACTAAAATGCCCTTAGCCATTTTTTTTTTTTTTTTTTTTTGAAATTAACAGTAAGATAATAGAAATTTTTAACGAAATGATCAATCTCACACAATTTAACATAATTCAATGATCAATGTCATCAAATGACCATAATTTAGAGACTATTTATGCCAAATTACCTTTAAAAAAATATTAATAAATACATCTTAATTTTAAAAAATATAATAAAATAAAATAAAATCATTATCCCCAATTTGTTAAATAGGATGGCAAAACTTTTGACAATTTATAGGTTCCATCAACCAACTAACCTTTTATTCTTCTTATCATTTTCTTTCTTTCGTGTGCGTGCAATGACTTATCCAAAAGCAAAAAGGAATGGTTGGAACTTATGCATCAACTAATGTATCATTTCTTGATTTATATATATAATTATAATTAATTAAATTATATTAATACTTATAGTTATAATTAATTAATATTTATATTTTTAATAAGTTATAAGTACCATTTATGAATAAAACTTCTATATATATATATATATATTTATTTATTTATTTAAGCAGAATCCCAAGAACTTCATCATGTGGCAATAGCATTTTAAAATTAGATAGCAGGTGAAAAAACCAGTAATATAATTTGGACATTTATTCTTAAATTTCTTTTGTTCAGATGGGGTTTCTGACAAACCATAAATCTATGGAATTTTGAGTCGTTGCAAACAATAATTTTTCTATGCTGCATTACATATGTAGTACGAGATTCACAATTTTTTTTTTTTTTTTTTTTTTTTTTGGGTGTGTAATAACTTAATGCATTACATGTTAAAAAGAAATGATGTACAAAATTTACAATTTGTGTGTGTGTGTGTAATAGCTTAATGCATGGCATGTTAAAACGAAATGATGAACAAGTGACTATTAGATTTTAACGAGAAATGAATATTGATTGATTTTTTTCTTTTTTACGTAACTCAATTTTAAATTATTAAAAAGAACAAACATATTCGAAGGAATATGTCAAAGGAGTGGACAGATATGTCTGTTTATGTCCATCAATTTTCCTACAGAATTAATTTGTCACGTAAACTAATGTGCCTCGTTATCGCTATGATATAGATTAACGAAGTGTCTGGATGCATCAGAAGAGTGACTTCAAACATTCTTGTACTGTTAGTATAAATGTTCATGACATTCTATTAGACAAAGGATAAGGTGTGTTATAGAGTATGTTCTCCTTTTTTAGGTGTCAACCCCTTATTAAAGACTTTAGAATATAAATATCTATAAATCTACATTTGCACACACATTCTCTTATATGATCCTTGCATACAACACTTAGAATAGTTTTTCACTTTTTACGTATTCTCTTTAAATTGTCTAAAAATCTTCTTCTCTTACTGACTTTGTCATTAGAAGGTTTACATCATAAACAATATCTCTTATCATAAGCTAGTTTATAGGATTATGTGACTGAAACTTCACTATTTTTCTCAATCACGTTCTATTTAAAAGTTGAAATATTTATTTATAAAAAAAATTAAATATATATTTTCAATCAAATCTAAATTAATTATGAAAAAAACGTAAGATCATAAAGTATAATCAAATTCAAATTTGTATTGTCCCGAGACATGTGTGTGTAAAATTTGATGGAAGCCATGAAAAGCTTGGTGAAGGGGAGATGAACGAAATGGAATCAAAATCATGGCAAACACTTGAAAAGAATGAAAAGGAGTTGGCATCAAACGTGCCTTAGCCCGTGAGGAGAACTGTCCATTTCCGTTGTGCGTGGTAAAGATTCTTTCATAATTTGCTAAGGAATACACACCCACACACACATATATATATATATTGTGATATAGAACCACGTATTACAAAATTTATTAAAAAAAAAAAAAAAAAAAAAAAATCCTCAAAATTATACTACGTATTAAAATTTTCACTTAACAAACTAATTAAAGATAATTAAAAATAAGAGAGAAAATTATATCAATAAAACTACTAGTTATTTGTTTATGGACAATTTTTTTTTTTTTTGTTTGAATTAAGAATATCTACCCTTGACAACAATAATCTCTTTCGCTGGATGTGCTCTCCTTTCAGAGGTAAACAGCTGGCCACGAAATGTGCTTCATTCCCATAGACAAAATTTGAACCCTACCTCATGGTTAAAAGACGAGGTATCACAACAACCATCACGCCACATTTCATGGTTAATTTTTTGGGTCAAAAATAGGATCACATCATATCACTAAAGAATAAACAAAGCATTTACAAGCTCCTACACTAAGTCAATTTGGCAAAAACTCTCCTTATGCCCAAGTAGCCAGAAAGCAACTTGAGCATAGCTTACAGGCGGCTATTTTTGGCCCGTACATAAGGACTTGCAAAATAATGGCTAGAGTTAAAACTCCTAGCAGTATGATTAGTCCATATACAATGTACTACATTTTGAAAGATGTAATGCCATTGCTCTCCCAGTGAAGAACTAGCAAGGTCAGGAGTAATGTTTCCCATTACCCATATCTTCTCATCCATTTCCTGGAAGAACTTCAAAGCAAAAGTTGTAGGGTTGATTAGCTCCCATACCCGTTTTGCAAACTCACAATCCCTTAGAAGATGAATAGTAGTCTGGTTGATGCTGGCACTAAGGGCAAGTAGGTGATTCTATTATGTGTCTTTGCCAGAGTAGTTCTACAGCAGGCAGAGAATTATGCAATATGGTCCACAGCGTGAAGGAGGCACGCGAACGTCCTTTGAAACTCCAAAGTGTTTTCCACTTCACTTGGTCGACAGTTTGCACCAGGGGAAACATGAGGTTTCTAGCTGTTTTGATGGAAAACTTCCCATTTTCAGTTCCTCTCCAACTAGGTGGATCCGCTTGGTTCAAGAGTGACACGACCTCCAGTTGGTGGAGAGTTCTTGAAGGTAGGTAGTTCAGTGGTAGGGGAGGATGCCAGCCTCGTTCAGGAAACCAAAGGTCCCAGATCCTTGTCTTTAGTAGGTTGTCTGGTACTTCAGTTAAGGTCATATTCAGTAGGGGCTCATTCATCATCCAACTATCCAACTAGAAGAAAGTTCTAGATCCATTTCCCATATCCCACCTTATGTTGAGACAGACTTTAGCTACAATACGAGTTAGATTCCACCAAATAAGTGAGTTGTTGGTTGACTTCTTCTCCAATAGTAGAGTAAGCCATCCTTCGTATTTACTTTCTAAGATCTTGCTTCTTAGGAGGTTCAGTTGGTTGACCATTTTTCAGATTAATTTGGACATATAAGCTTGGTTTGTCTGCTTGAGATTAGGAAGATCCATACCTTCAGATTCCTTTAGTGTGCATATCTTCGACCAATTCATCGTATGGAGATGTTGTTGGTTTGTTGTATCTCCCCAGAAAAATCCCCTAGCAATAGCCTCCAACTATTTTATAATATGCACAGTTATAGCTAGGATTTGCATAGCATATCAAGGTATGAGATGCCCAGGATAGGAGGTGTACTTTGCAACCTGTCAGTTTTCGTTGCATCTTCTCTACTAAAAATTTGAAGTGGCTAGTAGTAGCTCTACCATGCATAAGTGGAACACCAAGATACGTCCCAAAATTAGACATTGCAATTATTTCAAATGCTGAACAGATTGAGTTTCTAAGGTACCTTGGGATATTTTGGGGTAGCATATATAGCATGTCAGTTTTGTAAGTAAACAAAATTGTACTAACAAATGGTCTATAACTCGAGCTTGGGATAAGGAGGCTTCTCCAAATAAAATTAAGTCATCCGCAAAGAAGATATGGGATACTTTCGGTCCCCCCTATCGGTAGCAATCGGTCTCCATTCTTTGTTCAAAGTAGCCCTTGAAATTGGACGTCCCAAAACCTCCATGCATAGTATGAAGAGGTATGATGATAGAGAATCCCCTTGTCTCAATCCCCAAGTTGGTTGAAAAGGTTCTAGACATTCTCCATTCCAGCAAATAGATAATTGGGCAATGGTTATTCAATTCATAATCAGTTAGGTGAATGTAGGAGAGAAGCCCCGTATTTGAGACCATAAACTGAAGGAAGTTCCAATCAACCCTATCGTAAGCTTTTTCAAGATCCACTTTCAACACTAGACCACCATTCTTCCCCTTGAGGTTTGTAGTGAGTGGATAATTTCTTGGGTGACAATGATATTATCTATAGTTGTTCTTCCCAGTATGAAACTTGATTGCCATTTGCTGGTTAACTTAGGCATGAGTGGCTTCAATCAGTTTGCTATAACTTTAGAAACAATCTTCACAATCATGTTACAAAGAGAAATGACATGTAATTGGCACAGGTATTCTAGTCTATCGATACTTGAGATTACACAAATTAAAGTTTTGTTCAAGTCACCATTTAGAGTTCCATCCCTAAAGATTTTCAGCACTACTTTGTTCACTGAAGTGCCAATGACATGCCAATAGCATTGGAGGAAGCTTGGTGGGAAACCATCCAAGCCCAGTGCTTTGTGAGCCCCATTTGAAACATAGTTGTTTTTATTTCTAATGGGGTGACCTCATGGTTCAACAAAAATTTATCACGTCGAGGTAGTTGCTGAAATTCCCAATCAATTGGTGTCGGTGGTGTACACGGCTCACTTGAATAAAGTGACCTATAAAACTTCCGAGTCATGTTCTTCAGCTTCTCTGATTCCTCACACTATTCTCCGTAATTATTCCTAAGGCGGACAATCATGTTTCTTCTTCTTTGAACTAAGGTGGTCTTGTGGAAGAATCGGGTGTTGCGTTCCTCATCTCGAAGCCAACTAACCCTTGATTTTTGCCGCCAAAAGTTCCCCTCCTGAAGGAATATGGTATTGAATTCATCTTGTAGTTGAGCCTCCTGCCGTTGGAGGTAAAGAGATGATCGGGTTTCCAAGATCTTATGAATACCTCAATTATGTTCAAACAGGTTTTCTTTCGGTAGAAGATGTTGTCAAAAGTTTCCCGATTCCATATTCTAACTTCCCGTTAGAAACATGTCATAGTGTCTATCAACCCAGTTCCTTCTACCCTTTGCCGGATTTCCTTCACAAACAGTTCAAAATTTGGGTAAGTATACCAAGCTTCGAGTATTCTAAAGGATTTACTCCTTGGCTGGTCATGCTAAACTTTTGGTGATTTGAGTAGAATTGGCCCATGGTCTAAATTAGTGCGAGGAAGGTGGAGCACTACACAGTCCAAAAATCTAGATAACCAAGTTAAATTTCCAAATGCTCGATCTAGTCGTTCCTTTATGTTGGTTGTCCCTGCTCTCATGTTGCTCTAGGAGAATTTCAGACTTGAGAACCTCAAATCTACAAAACCACAATCCAAAATCATGTGTTAGTTGGTTCGCCCGTTGAAAATTAATTGGAATACCACCACATTTATTCGAGTTGTGTAGTGCCTAGTTAAAATCCCCTAGAATCAGCATAGGGAATTTAATAAGCTGTCCCAATTGTGTGCAATAATGTCATAAGTCTCTCTGAACCAAAGGATTTGGAGATACATAAATAACAGTGGTAAAGGATAAATTCGCGGTTGTCGTCAAACCGGCCAAGATTAATTTAAAAATTAGAAAGCAATATAGTGCTCACCAGGTCATCTCCCATGGAAGCCTTAATCGTTAAATCAATCTAAAGAACCCAC
>JAXGGT010000035.1:504004-516004 GCA_035583425.1 Marsdenia floribunda | reverse complement strand
ACCTTCATCTTCTTCTTTTTGCTTTTCGCAAGATTCTTCTCTCTATCCAGTAGGGGAGCTTCCCAAGTTTTTCTTTTTCCATACCTCATCCTTCATTTGGAATTTTGACGCTTTTGTAACATCTTTTTGTTGAGAGGTAATTTCTTACTAGCATTTTGCAGCTATTCTGAAACTCTGACACCTTATCTGTCAATCTCATTGTGTTTTTATTACTATATATATATATATATATATATTTGGCTTTGGCTTTGTCTTCTCTTATCCCTGCAAAATATCAAAAAGTATTGCTTTAATGGAATTTTTGTCGTATTTTGGAGGAGATGTGAGATTTTTCTTTCTTTATTTTATAGTTTGTTTGCCCAATTCTTTTTTTAAATGCTGTGTTTCTCTCATGTGTTGGCCTTTGTGAAGGTTTGGGTTTTATAATTTAGTGTTTTTTTTTTGAGTCAGCAAAAAATTGCAGCCTAAATGAATGTTTAATGTTGTGGATCAGTACTCTACATTGCCTTTAGGCATTGCCATGTCAGGGACACCAATGTCACAAAAAAATTAATTCAGGGATCAATGTCACATAATTCAATATAGTTCAAGGACTAATGTTACAAAAAAATTCATTTAGGACCAATGTCACCAAATAACCAATAGTTTGGGGACTATTTATGCCAATTTGCCGTATGTGGAAAGAAAAAAGACCGGAAAAAGTACAAAACGAAGGTCCATACGACAGCGTATATAGAGTCCTCTTAAGTCTCAGGTACTGATCCTCAATCTTCGTTCTTCAGTTCTCTCTGCTTCTTTCCATATCTTTCTTTGTTCATCCGAAAAGAATTCTTGTTCTTTTCGGTCTTCAATCGATTTCTTGCTTGTGCTGGACTAGGGTTTGCAAATTCTAGCTGAAATCCTCCATGGAAAGGCACAGAGGGGGAGGAGGAGGAGGAGGAGACAGATATGGTAACCATCCCGACGCTCATCACTACAATAGACACTCCAGAGGAGGGCCGCCTTCATCTCGTTCGTCCTTCAGTTTAGATAGCTATCATCACCATCGTAGGAGCCCTGGTGGTAGTAGTAATACTTATGATAATAATAGCAGTTATAGAGGTGGAAGTGGTGGGGTTAGTTCTCGTGATCATCTTCGTCCTTTTGATAGCCCTCCTCGGTATCCTTCCCCTTATGGTAGTGGCAGAGGAGGGTTCCGCCCCATGGGTAGTGGAAGTGGAGAAACTGGCGGCGGCGGTTTTAGTTCAAATCAGGCGGTGCCTACACTTGCTGGACAGAAACGTGGGTATCCTTTTTCTGATAGAAGAGAGTCTCCCCCAGGTAAGCTGAAATGATTCTTGACCACCGCCCCACACACACCCCCCCCCCCCCCCAACCCAAAAAAAAAGAAAAAATCTTGAAAGAGATATTTTTCTGAATTGAAACTTAGTTCTTGTAGCCACCAAAGACACCATTTGGTATTTCTCTCTGCTTGGTATGATCTTCCTTCTTTAATAGCCCTTCTTGCGTCAAATTGGTCAAGATTCCATCTTTCCTGCAATCATGTGTCATGACTGGTCATTCTCTATTACTTGGTATTTTAATTAAACAATGCTTCCTTGCTATTATTTTAGTTATACATTATCTTATTTTTAGTTGTTTGCATGAAAACATTTTTCCATAAGAATTATGAGAGAAAACAATGGAATCCTAACATTCGTTGGATGATAACACGGAATTATTATGTTCACAATAGTTGATGTATTGTCCAGGTTGGAAAGATTAGTGGGAACAATTTATGCACCAACTTCTGTCTTTGTATAATGGGTAAAAATTTATAACTTGGTACCTTTAACTGCTTATTATTTGAGGTTTAGGAATTCAGATTTGTTGTGGTTATTGTTCTTGGTTAATGACTTTCAGTACCTGTGTGCATTCTGTGCGGTATATTCTGTTGCACATCTCTAGTCATGTTGTTGTTGCCCCTTTTGGGAGTATGTAAATTTATGTCATAAATAACCTTTTTGAAGCATGTTAATGTATTTAATCCATCTGTTGTACATGCTGGATTCTGTTCAGTTCTTTTTTCCTTTGATATGGTTCCATTCTAAAGGAATCCAGATTTCATCTTTATATCATTATTTTCTTTCCCAAACTTGGTTACAATTATGGTTACTTGCTTCAGATCGATTTGGTGGAGGCAGTTTTGCTAAACTCTTTGTTGGATCAGTGCCAAGGACAGCCACTGAAGAAGATGTAATTTCTCTTGTTGAAATATTTAAACTACATCTAAGCTCTATTTATGTTGTCTTTTATTCTTGTATTGCAAGTTGTCCTCAAATTCATCATCTACTGAACTTTGCTAAATTTACTGTAGCAGTTTAAAGTTTAAGAACACAGTTTTTAAAGTAAGTTGATAGACCCTTGAAGCTCTTCTTGCTGAAGATCAACATGTCTGATGGTTGTCTTATCATTATGCTAGATCCGACCCCTGTTTGAGGACCATGGACATGTTCTAGAGGTCGCATTGATTAGAGATAAGAGAACAGGACAACAGCAAGGTATGTGCATATGTTGTTTGGTGTCAAAAGAAATGTGATTTACATGAATATCTCTTTTCAGGTTCCGTAAGGGGCCCAAGGGAGCAACCATAAGCTTACGTTTCGTGTCAGTTAATTTTTCCAAGAATTTTCTGGCTTCCTGGTTTTCGTTGCTACCTGTGTTTTGCATCGCCCTGTCAACCAAGACGAAGACAAGGAAAAAGAACTTATGATAAATAATATGCCTATGCAGGCACAAAATAGGAAGTTTTGAATGTTGTTTCTGTACAATTCATTTTAGCTGAGCCAATAGCAAGTAAGATTTTTGTAATGGTTTTTTTGACAATAATCATTTTACGCAGCTTGAAACTTGCTGTTGTAAAGCAAGATATTTGTCTTATGGGTATGACACTCAATGACAATCTAAATGCATTTGGATGATTTTGGTGGCGTATCTTGGTGGCGTTAATCATACTGACTTCAATTGATAAACGGTAGTCTCCGAATATATATTGTTTGAAGTTGGATTATGGATTTGAGATGGCTGGTTGTTTTGTTTTATTCTATCGTCATGTGATCTGACAATTGGTTTTGTCTCATGGTGATTGGGCCAGTTAACATCAGCCAAGAATTTTTAGTTGGGCATGTCTACTTAAATCCGTTGGAAGTCGTCTTGTACTCCGTTTTGAACAGTTCTACTACCTCTTATAGCAAGCATCTAGCTTGCATGATATGGATTACACTTGGTTAATTATTGGGATGGATTTTCATTATGAGCATTTGCCAGCATCTAACTTACATATATATATATATATCAAGCCTGGCTAGTTAATGGGTTGGATGTTTGTTCTAATCATATGGAATGCATCTATATTTTTTGATTGGTATGAAATAATGGTTCAGACTGTCAAATTCTTTAGAATTGTGTTATATTTGTCTTTATTGTTTTGACGAATGGATGAATGAAGAGTGTGTGACTCAATCATCCATTGGGTCTGAAGGTTATCAACTATTTCTTTAGTTGATTTGAGATTAGTCCTTAATTGGATTCTTAACCGAGTGATATAGAATGTTTATTGTTTTCTGGTACCTTCTGAATCCAATTTTGAGACATTTTGGTTTCTGGTTCTTCTGCACATCTGTTTCTATATATCCATTCACTGGTATGCAGAGTGAATTTCAATTCATTTGTAAGAACACGTTTGTGACATTAGATATTTGTACATCTGGCTCCTCAAACTCATTGGGTTGCTCGGAATTCATTTGAATACTGTGTCCTCATGTTGTGCTTTGCTAGGAAGCTTGCATGTTAGCTACTGTTCATAGTAAATCTTCTATTTTGGTTTTGAATTTCATATTTTATGTAAGCTGCTCCACTGAAACATTCATTTACGCAGCTCATTCATGATTCTCAGGTGTAGAGACCTTTGAGGTTTATCTAGGCAGTAGTTATGAAATTTTGTTTAGTATCTGGTGGCCATTTTTCACCAAGGTTGATTTGCTTCACCTTTATATTGGACTGTGCCAGTGTGTTATTTTTATTGTGGCTTTTTAACATCCAGTGGTTTTGGATTTTTAGCTCATGGTAGGACCTCAATGTAAAATCTTCGGCAATTACATTTTGTCGCATTCAATTCCCACAGTTTGATCAAAGATCTATTTTCTTTTGAATTGGTCCATGGTCTTGATTCATTATGTCAAGTCATTGTGTGTGTAGATTTTCCTGTTGAGGGTTTGACCATTTAACTGGGCAGTTGGATCCACGTACATGACTACTCAAAAATGGCTACCGTATGTTGTCAGATGAAGGAGAACATAAAATAGCTATGCAATTTCGACGTGTTTGTAATTCCAATTGATCTTCCACTTAGAATAGTCATTATTTTAGTTTATTATACTTGTATCCTTGTCAGTGGAGTTATTCTGCAGCAAAATGGAGCATTAACCGAATTAGTGCAACTTATCAACAATGTTAAAGTTGTTGCATGGATGGCTGAGTAGTATTGCTTGACTTGTTAGATGAATGAAATAGGCAAACTAGATTTGTGCATTGATGAGGATAGTGTGTCTCCTTGTTCAATGCATGGAACATTCTAACTTGTATGCTTCACTCGCTAGTTTTTCTCTGGCATTGTATTTTGTGACATAAGGGAAGAATATTTGTTTTGCTATATTGTAGTTTCATCTTTTCCAGTTTGGTGGAGAGTTAAAGGGACTGAAGCACCTGATTTTTTTTTCTCCCTTATCATTTTTGGTCTCTTTCACAATGCTGGTGATGCATTTGCAGCTTTGTTTTGGATGAAAACAGTAACTAACTTTGATGTATGGTTCAGCAAACATATGGAGCTTTTGCTTATTTTTTGTTGGTGCATCTTACTTTATAACATAGGATGGCTGATAAACAGTGAGGTGCCAACTAGTGTTCTTATGGATCTGCAGTGATTAGATTTTGTGCAGAATTTATCATGATTCTATGGATGGTGTCTGGTATCACAGTTTATATCGTGCAGTATCCTCATAGCATTAGTGCAAATTCTCTTCATGCATTTTGGATTGTAATTTTCTATTACATCCAATGTGCATTATGCCATTCTAAACTTAGTTGCAGTTATGCAATCTTTAAATCATTATGTTGCTTAAGTGCTCTCTATTTCTTTGCTAATGCTAAATGAGAATAATTTGGTTCATTATTGAGTATGATCTCCTTCTACTGGAGGTCATTGATCAACAGTAGCAGATCTTCACTAGGGGACCCAGAACGCTTCCCTTAATTTAATCCTTGATTATGACATCTGTGGGGCTTTATTGCAAACATTAGTTGGTCTCCGAGGGATGCGAGTATTTATGGTTGACTGCTGCAGCAACAACCGAGTTGAGATACTTGAAAATCCTTGAAGGGTTAACTTAAAAGAAAAGATTTGGACACATAATGTACTTGACTTTAACTCCAAGTGATGATTTTTCAGGCTACTGCTGCTACTCTTGATCAATTATATGCACATTTGGATGTATTATGCCCCTTTGGCATATTTGTCACTCTTTCAAGAATATATTCTGCCACCGTTTAAATTGTTGGTTTAGAATTGAGTTATTGAATCAACAGAAACAAATTTCAAAGTTTTAACTTCTGCAGGATGTTGTTTTATCAAGTATGCCAATTCAGGAGAAGCTGATAGGGCTATAAGAGCTCTACATAACCACTATACTTTACCTGGGGTAAATGATTGTGGTTGATTATTCTGTCTATGGTTTTTCGCTTATATTTGGTAGTTCTCCATTAAATTCACTTCTTTATTAAATTCACTTCTTTTTTTCCAGGGAGTGGGTCCCATCCAAGTCAGATATGCCGACGGAGAACGGGAACGCCTTGGTAAAATCAGAAAATCTCTTTATATTGTTTGTAGTGATCTGAAAATCTCTTTATATTGTTTGTTATAATACCTGGAAACTCTCCTTTGGTTTCTACTTACCCCATTCATGCCAAACAAACACCGCCTGGAAGAGAGAGAGAAATATCTTTGATTCTTCCGAACAGCCTTGGTTCTTATTAGCTTCCTGTCCCCATTAGGTGCAGTTGAGTACAAGTTATTTGTGGGGTCACTGAACAAGCTAGCTACAGAGAAAGAAGTTGAAGAGGTATGTTCCACATATTGATTCAAGAAAAGGCTTCTATTTTATTTCTTATAAGTGGTCTTCTTGAGTTGGTACCTTAGCATTAATGGCATATTATTTCCAGCCTTATGAGTTTCCGGTAGATATTGCATCCTCTGTTAAGGAATACTTGCAGTATTTAGTGCATGTTATACGGGGATATGCTCAGATATTGAACCTCTACTTTGTTATGCCTCTCAATTTGGATAGGTTGTATATGTGTAGAACCAATGGAGCATTTGCTTTATCATGCCTCCAATTTAGATATGTTGTATATTGCAGTTCAGCATATTACCTTTCCTTCCTTTTCGAGACATATGAATAAATATAGACTCAGTATATTATTGGATAATTCACCTATTTAGAACTGGATCACGAAATGGAGCTCTAGACTTAAGAGGCTTTTTACTAAATTTATGCACCTTTCTTTTGCAATTATCAGGATGTTAACTACTCCATAAATGTTCTTCTCTTGTTGGGCTTTAGTAGAGCAAAATTAGAGTCCTCATCCTTCTTTATTTCCATTTCAGATCTTTACACCATATGGTCAAGTTGAAGATGTCTATCTCATGCGTGATGACATGAAGCAGAGTCGTGGTTTGTTCCATTATCTTATGTTTGACCATGATTATTTTGTATTTTGTTTTTGCTGTTAATGCCGGGGAAAAATTCATTGTGGCCTTTGAAGTTTTTATTTTTTGGAAACTGTATTCAAATAACACTCCCCTACTTCTCTTGTGTAGCACAGCCTACAAATAGAAATAAAAATTCACCAATAGAACCCTTTGTTCAGTTTATATTTCATAATATATTTTCCAAGGGGATAGCATTTTAGCCTTCTCAAGCTTATGGTTTGAATAAAGCTCTCTTAAGCTAAAACCTGTACAAGTTTTTAGTTTTATTTTTCTGTTTAGTAGCTTGAGAAGATTAAAGTTCTGTTTTTGATACCAACAAAATAGGTGTTTGTTCAAAGCATCCGTTTGTTACAAACCAGTCACTTTGCGAAGTGAGTTTGTATGACTATCAACTAAAACTAAGTCCCTTTGGTTGCAAAGTTATTTTCTCCAGAACCTAATGTGCAAGAGAAGGTAGAGAACACTTGAGAACTAAACCGCACTCTTGATGGTTGGTTAAAAATGACAAGCCTTGCTCTTATTTATAATCTCCCACCTATTCCAAGTGAATGGATAGAAACTTTCCAAATTTTCTCTATGATATTTATAATGGAAGTGTTTTGGAGATCTAGCACCTAGATCCAAGAATTTTCTACTAATAGAAGATGCAGAAGGATTTAGACAAGACTGCTCCAGTGGCTTCCTGGCTGGTCTTGCTGATTGGCCTAGGTAAAAGCACCTGGTACCTGCGGAGTGTGTGCCAAGTGCACTCTGGTTGTGCATCCTACCACTAGGTGTCCAGGCTGCATGCTTCATATCATTGCAGCAAGGCACTTATGAGCATTGGTATCCGTTGTCAACTCATGCACTATAGTGAATTTGTTGTTATTTCCAACCCTCATATGTGCTTTGTGAACCGACTAGGTATCATCTGAAAATAGGTATCAGCTCAGAACTTTAACCTTTGCAGTGACTTGTTGCTTAAGAAAGCCTCAGGATGAAAAATTCAAGAATTGTTTTGTAAAACACCAAAGAAAAAGAGGAGGAAAAAAAAAAAAAGTGTGGATGCAAGATGTTAAAAGATGTTCTGATTTTGAGGACCTCTTGAAATCATATTTTGATTAATTTGATTATTGAGTTTTAATTGTTTGATTATTTCCTCAGTCTATCCTATTCAATTTTTCATAACTTGATAAATTGTTTATATTTTCGGTTTTAAAGATTATAGAAGTTCAATGTTTGGGGTTCTCATTTATGAATCTTTGGTAATGGATTATTTTTGTTCTCAAGGATGTGGATTTGTCAAATATTCTCATAGAGAGATGGCACTGGCAGCCATAAATTCTTTGAATGGGAGATACACAATGAGAGTAAGTTTTCTGCTTTTTATTCTTTTTCTTTTAAATCTTTGGATGCTCGTCTTTGGGCTTTTCCAGTAGCAATCTGTTTGATCTTTTCTCCCTTTTCTGTTTGTAGGGTTGTGATCAACCACTCATTGTTCGGTTTGCAGATCCGAAGCGGCCAAGGACTACTGATAGGTTTTCCTGCTACCTCTTCACAAATGTTGACTTTAGGCATTTTATTAGTTGAATTTTCTTTTGTACATCCCTACTTTAGTGGTATTTAAGGTTTGCACTTGGTTCAGTTAGCATTAGTTTAATTTTGAGGTTTTCTTACCATAAGTGTTCTAATTTTTTATGAAGAATGATATTTATTGCTTGTGCTGTGATGTGCTGTTTCTATCAAGTCTTGCAAGCCTCCTATTTTGTTCATCTTCACTAATTGTATTTTTCTTCCAGAGCTCCTCCTACATATGGTGGCCCTGTATTTGAGTCTCGGTTCCCTGCACCAGGGATTAGGTATTTACTATTTATCTTTGCTTCTCTTGAGTTTTGACTTCCTGTTGTCATGTGACTAAATATGTTATTTCTTCAGACCAGCTAATCTAGGTGAACCCATGCATGACCGCATTCCACCTAATGCCTGGCAACCTATGAGTCCCCAAAAATTGGGTGAACCTCGAAATGCTGGACCGCATAGTCTTGGAAATCAGATTCCTCTCAGATCTGGTGATATTGTGTCTTCAGCTGAAGTAAGCTTAGGAATCTCCACATTTTTTGGCTAGCTTCTATTGTAGAAACTTCTTTTACTATTATCTTTTGATTAGCTCATATGTTTGATGACAATAAAGCCCCTGAAATAGTATAGCTTCATACATGGTCTGCTTCAGTTTTTGGTTGGAAGCTTACCGATTTGCATGTCTGAGCTAATAGGAAAAATGAAGATCTTTATAGCTGCACCATGATAATGTAGTCTTTTGTTGCTTTTTCTTTTCCGGACCATTTATTTTTTCATTTCTGGATAGGGCGTGAGGTTGTAATTCTGTGCTTAATAATCTGTATATCCATTCACTATTCTGAAACTTGGTTCAGTGTTGCATTTTTCTTAACTAATTTTGAGGCTAATGCTATCATTCAGGAATTTTCAATTTCATTGTCATGTCGAACATACTAATAAACATACGTAGTACTTGAACAGCTAGTATTAAAGCCTACATATGGTTCATCTTATTGTTTTGTGACTTAGAAAGCATTAATCTTGAATTCTCTCTTTTAATTTCATTTCATATTATGCGCAAGATTTCTAGTTCATCCTTTTATGCATGAACTTCCAGGGTAGAGTTCCAGACAGCTTCAGTGGCAAAATGGATGGTTTGTTTCCCGGGCCTGTGATTTCATCTGGTCCTATGTCACAATCTGTATGTGTTCTTTTATTTTAACTTATTGCAAATTTTGGCATTCTCATTACAATTGTAATTAACTTGTGTCATGATTATAATCAGTTTGTGCCAAAAGTCCCATATGTTGCGAATCAAATATCACCACTACAGAAGCCACTTCAATCGCCGCAACACTTGCCGCCTTCCCTGCAGTTACAAACTCCTGTTATAACATCTTTTGCCCATACGCAGACTTCCCGTCCACCACTAGGGCCAGTTAGTCAAGTACAGATTTCCTATTCTTCTGGTCAAAGTTCCTTCAATCAGGCATTGCCACCGCCACATTACCCTGCTTCACATGCACAAGGACTGCAAAATGCATCTTCTGCTACAGGACAATCGTCTGTGAATAGCCATTCACAATCACTTAATATGTCAGCCCTGGGAAATCAACAGCAGCAGTTGCTTCAACCCCATCATCAGTCACCTTCTCAGTTAGCTCAACTGCTGTCACAACAGACACAAACTCTGCAGGCGAGCTTTCAGTCATCGCAACAAGCGTTCTCTCAGCTTCAGCAACAACTTCAGTTAATCCAACCGAATCAAGGTTTAATTGCACAGCAGGGACTACAAGTCACTAAACAGCAGGTAGTATAATTCAGGTCCATTAGGATTTCTCTCTATTTGCATTTCTCTTGTGGTTCTCTGAGGTGGGAAAAGTTCTGAACCCCGAGGAAAATAGTATAATGTGGTGCTGTTCTTGTATGAAACTTCATTCATGACTGTCCTAGTTGGCCTTGACCTTACCTGCAGATTTTGTTGTCAACCAGATATTGACTGGAAGTTCACTGTTCTTGGGCCTTTGCTTTTGTGTCTCCAGTGGCCTGTTTTTATCACAGCCTACGAGTTAATCTGTGGCCTTAGGTGTTTAGATAATGAACTGCCACTGCTTCCTTTTTAACTGCTTTTTAGTGATGTGGTCAACTAAGGGGTTTTTCTTTTATCTTTCCAGCTAAACTATGCAAACTCTACCCCTGGGATGAACTAAAGACCTAATTTTGTTTTCTGTTGGAGTGGTTTGCGGCCATCTTTTCCCTGTTTTGTATGTTCAAAATGGTGCACTTGCACATTCCACAGAGTTTTATCAGAAATGTTCATTTTGGAAAATAATGTTGGACTTTTCTGGTTGAAAATTGCATGAGTACTTTTGAAAACTTTTGGTATTCTAAACTCTTCCATTGAGAATCTTCTTTTGGATACAGTTACCTTGGAGCGGAAATGTGTCACAAACAGCCACTGACAACCCTGCTCTTCAACGTGGAGGAGAACTAACTGCCGGGACATCTCTTGCTGCTGCTCCTGCAGTAACAAAGACTTCAGGTCCTCTAAAATCTGACTGGACAGAGCACACATCTCCTGATGGATACAAGTACTACTACAACAGTTCAACTGGGGAAAGCAAAGTAAGTTTCTTGGCATCTATGTGGTTTCTTGTTGGGACTTGCCTTTTTCTATTACTGCATAATGATTGCAATTGAACTTACAGTGGGAAAAACCTGAAGAGTTGCTGGCATATGAAAAGCAGCAAGAACAGCAACAGAAACCCTCTGACCAACAGCTCCAGATTCAATCTCATTCTCAAAATCCTTCTGCCTACCATGTTGCTCGGGCACAGGTCCCAAATCTGCTTCACACGTCTGGGCAATCCCAAATTCGTCCCCCACAATTGCTACAGCAGTCTTCTCAACCTTTACCTGTAAGCATTTATTCTGTGTTTCCCAACTTTAGTTTCTCTAGATTGTTTCTTACCTTCATTGTTCTTGCATGCCAGTATCAGGTACCAGGAGTTAGAGGTCCCCAAAATCTGCAGGTCTGTTGCTATTTCACATCTTTTGTGCATTGTTGTGGTGCACTCATCGCTTTCATCTTAGTTTTCATCCGGACGGAGGGCTATCACTAAAGTAGCATTTCACTTGAAAACAGTTCAATCTTTTTTATGTTTGTGGATTAGGTGTTGCGGTTTTCTATATTCCAAAAGAGTATATATATATGCATGCACTTTTCCCATCATAATGTGTTTTCTAGTGATGTCCTTGAAACTTTGAGCAAATGATCTACTGAGTTATTGGTTATTATGAAATACGTTTTGTGGTCAAATAATAACTTTTGTTATTGATATGAGAATATGAAGTAACTACACAAAACTACCTGCTGCAGCTGGTTCAGTGAATGATGAGAGGCACCTGCAGCAGTTTGAACTTAGTTTTAATGTGCTTAGATTCTGACATTTATCTTATTAACGCATTGCTATTTACTTACAGGGTCCCCCACCTGCTAAGGAATGGATGTGGAAAAATAGGCCTGCAGGTTTTTACACACTTCAATGCATTTGATGTTATGTTATGCATTCTTAGCATATGAATTTATTCCTATGAGTGTTGCGGGGGGGGGGGGGGGGGGGGGGCGGGGGGGGGGGGGGGGGGGGGGGGGGGGGGGG